>JAFELO010001638.1:37084-66002 GCA_017140195.1 Eumaeus atala
CCCGACCAAGAAAATGAAAGAAAAGAGGATCTAAATTTATTTTTATTTTTCGACATAGTCTCCATCTAGTTCAACACACTTCTTCCACCTGACCTGCAACTTGTATATCCCCTCGAAAAAAAGGAGATTCCGGAAGGTCGGCGAAATAATCGTTTACTGCGACCTCATCTTTGGTCGAAAATTTATATATATATATATATATATATATATGTATTCAGTCAGGCTTAGACTATAGTTCAGAACACATAGCTAACGGCCTTGGCTAGTATCGGCAATCCGGCCCATCAGCTGCAACTTTATAAGGCGCAGTTCCGACCGCATATGAAGTACGGCTCCCGCCTTTGGGCAGGGGCCCTGCATTAACAGTTCGTTTCATTTGACCACATGCAACGCAGAGCGACTAGAATCGTTGACGACCAAGTTATTTCCGGGCAACTCGATTCTTTGGTCCTACGAAGAGATATCGGTTCACTGTGCGTACTTTATCGTATTTTCTATGGGGAGGGTTCCGAGGAATTATTCGGCTTAATACCGGCAGCAGAATTCCATCTTCGGACATCGCGACAGTATTGTAAGTTCCACGCACACCACCTTGATGTCCGTAAATCCACAACAGGGCGGTTTAAACGCCACTTCTTACCGCAATTGTACAGTGCTGCCTCCTTCGGTATTTCCGATCCGACACGACTTGGAGGTCTTTAAGAAAAGAGCGTACCTGTTCCTTAAAGACCGGCAACGCGCCTGAACGACGTAGTCTTGTACATGTCTATGGGCGGTGGTAGCTACTACCCACCTGCTCGTTTGCCCAGTATCTCATTAAAAAGTTCATTATTTTTCACGAATTTGGCCATTTGGAAAATGTACATATCGTGAATTGGTAAGCAATTTAGTTTTTTGAAGAGCTGTATAAGGAACCGATTATATATTATCGGCGGTAAGAAGTTCACATTACTAGCATGACTCCGCGGTTTCAGCTGTTTAATTTTCGTGCTATCAGTCATAGCATTGTAAATATACCTAAAATATGTGGAAGGCCATAGGCGAAAGCTTCGATAAATGGACTATAAAACACAAAAATATTTTTTTAATTCACTCCAGTAGTTCCAGAGATAAGCACGTTCAAACAAACAAATAATATCCACTTATGCAGATACGTTCCTTTTCTCTTCTTCCAATAGTCCACCGGCCACTCACAAACCACTCGAAACGCGACAGCGCAGCCATCACTTTACGGTGGTGTCATGTCAGCAAGAGATACCTCCGTGGTCGTGTCGGCCCAATTGAGCTGCAATGCAGCACGGCACTATACATAAATTATAATAATAAGTACCTGCATACATACCACCCCACGGTAGCCACGGTCCTTCCTTTTTGGTTGACGTGGGGAAACGCATTTACGCGCCTTCACTGGTCCCTGGGTGGGGTCCAGTGGGGCTCGCGGCACATTGTAGTGTGAATACCCACAAAAACCACTGCGAGTGCCACCAGTGCCGCTTTCGGTGAGGCGCCCTGGCTCAAGAAATCATCAGGTCACCACGACGGCTAGTCAGCCCCCTAAGGGGCCAACTCCACCTCGCTTTTGCGCGTGGGACAAGGGGCGAGGATGGAAGCCTCCTTTTCCTCCTGCTTCTTTGTCCCTCCACTTACAAGAGGGGTACAAATAACATCCCCCTCGGTTCGATTGGCCTCGCCTGGGTTCACCCAGGCTACTGAGCCCCACCGCCACGACAAGGCTTGAACCATGGTGGGGAAGTTAGCCTTGTCCTATGCTAGGTATTGTCAGGTCCTGTGTTATAAGTCCTAGACCAAACGATCCACATGAATGAACGGGATTTGTATCTACGGTCTCTGGCGTAACGTGTGATATACTCGCCAAGTTGCCACTGCGCCGATCAGTCGTAAAATCGGCCGTCGGTCGTAAGTGCACTCATCATGAAACTCTTCATTCAAATACAACAGGAACATTATTAGTTAAACTGTTCTATACTTTCGTGCAGACTGTAGAAATTTGCATAGCTCCAAACTTGGTCCTGACTTAAGTGATCTTCGTGATACCTTCATGTAAGTTTGGGTCTTTGAGAATTCCTAATAGGCACTCGTGAAAACCGTTTATAAAGTTGTAGCGATAAAACAGTATTTAAAAGCCAAATTCGCAATATAATCTGTAAATATAGTGGTCCTCGTCGTACTTCAAGAATTGTTTTGGTTTAAATATTGCGGCGTCAGGGAGTAGATATTGCTTATTCGCGGCTCAAAGCCTGGGGATTAGAGTAAAAATTATACCGTTATTTTTAAAATAATATTATGTAGAACTAACATTTGTTCGCTTGAATTGAATAGGGTCCGAAACTACTGGACCGATTTAAAAAAATATTTTACCATTGGAATATTCCATTATCTCTTATTAACATAGGTTATATATTATTTTCTTAATTGTATGTTAAAAATATAAAAATACATCCGATACAGCTGCAGAAAGTATTGAACAAATTTATGAAAGAGCTAGCTATAGTGACAGCTAGTTGCTGTTTCATAAACTTGTTGTCATGGTAACACATCATGCCTACGAGACTGACATTAAAGTTTATATTTTTTGTATATTTGTAAAGCAATAATATTTACTATACTTATTACATTCAGGTTGCGCACATTCCATTCATTTGTATGTAGCCGAATTGGGCCGGCGCGCCCGAGGAAGTACCCCTCTCTCACATGAATTCGACGGAAAGTGTTGTTTCAATCGGTTTGTGATAGTTCCAGCTGCTCCCCCTATCTCATGGCAGCACAGCTTAAAAATAGATTAGCCCAGGAGGAAATACCTAGACTCGTCTAGTCGTGCTTGTCTGTCTGTAACGCTTTCACCACTAAACTCATGATTGGATGAGATTTGGAATTTAAAAATGGCTGCAGTCCATAACAAAAATAGAAAATTTAATTTAAAAAAAAACATTGTATTTAAATAAATAAAAACGTATACGAAGAATGCGGCAAGTTTAAAATATAATAAAAAAAAAATATTATATAATTATATGAAACAGAAATATAACTAAAAAAGTAACCAATAGCTCCATACGCCAATTCGAATTCACATTAAAATCACGCCTGAGGTTATCGGAATGAAACTACACCAGTATAATTTTAATTTCCTCTTTATTGTAATATCATTTTAAAAATACCCTCACTTTATGAATTTTGAAACGTGTCATGTTCGAAGCGCGAGGCTAGTGAATTTAAGCAGAAATTTATTCAGAATATTATGAAAAAGGTTTAGCGAGGCGGATTTCTGTCTTCATATTTTAGAAAGCTCCTGTCCTAATCTATTTAATTCTTTGTTGCGAAGAAAATATTAACCACCATGGAATTTAAACTAAAAAGGGATTTATTTACGTAATGAAATCCGCTTGTATATTGTTAAGACTTTGTTGAATTATAATAAGAAAGAAAACAAAAGAAACAGTAACAACTTCCGAACAAGTGTTAACATAAAAGTGTTTTGCCTGAACTTCGGCTGTGGACATATCGACAGACTAGCCAAATACACATTAATGCTAATGTATACGCAATCACAATTTCAATCTATATGGCTTCATTCTACAATCTCAAATCGGCCGACAGTTCTACACGACTGGAAGGAAATCAAGCGCCGATAGGAATGGCTTAACCGAAGAACCTAATCGAAGAGACACTTTCGAGAGACGTGATGCTGATAAGACTTCTTCGCTGATGCTTTTCGTGCGGTTTCTGAGTAGCCGACGTCCTGTTGGAGGAGATTAGGAAAGGAGGACATTGCATTTGCATAACTATTTGAGTATATTTATGGGCGTCGGTAGTTAACAGAAGGCTCCGACTGCTCGTTTGCCCCACAATAATATTAAAAAACGATGGTTTACGTAAAACATTTATTCATTTGTGGTAATGTTTTCTGTGCGCATGTATACATATATGTGACTGACTTCTGATCTAGTGGAACGCATGATTAACATACTTGAGGTCCCGAGTTCGAGTCGGTTATATATAAATAACATTTCTTGTTAGGTAGAGATGTTAGCAGTTAGACATCTCCGTGCCTCGGAGAGAACGTGAACCCATTTCCTCAGTCCTTAGATTGATTTATCTTCTATCGTGTTGTGTCTGTGTGACTGGAATTGACCACTTAGAAATGACCATCACTTTGACGTAAAAAGTGGACCCGATATGTGGCGCGTGTAGCATTAAAGCGTTACGGTCAGAGTTATGTTCCGCTAAACACGATTTTATATTTCTTTTTTGTCATACCGTACCTCTCATTAGTTTCATAAGGAATCAACTCAAAAAATATTTCACTTGATCTGTTTTCGAATAGTAATCAAAAATTTGAATTGAAGATAAAATTCATTAGTGAGTAACAAAGAATACAAAAGTCTTTCACTTTGCGAAACTTCATTAAGTTTACTTTTCATTACTTGTCATTAATTATTTCGCTAAAAGAATCACATGTTAAAGATTAAAAGCAATATATAGATAACAAAAGTACTCACATGAAAGAAAGCGCCAGTCACTTAGATTAATTGAAAGCTACGAAGTTATTGGTTCTAAAACTTTTACAAAGCTTCGTTTAGTGGCCTTTCAAAAGACGAGCTTTTGATTAATTAACTTTAGTTCATATACAAGGCATATGATTTATATTAAATGTCAAGGTCATTAGGCTATTGTGGCGTAATATGTGAATTTTGCTTACCAAAATTTTAGCAAGGAAAATTAAGATAAAATGATCTTCGTGTTGGCTTCATGATTTCTGCGTTCATTCATCCACATAACTATGCTGTACCAATCCCTGCATATGTACTTTATTGGACTTTTTTATAGTGTAGCAGGGCAAAGGATGGGCCACTGGCTAATCACAAATCGCAACGAAACGCGACAGCATAACTATCATTCTACGGTGGTGTCATGTAGGCGAGAAACTCCCCGGTCGTGCAAGCCCAAGTTGGATGCACAGTCCATGGCACTGCATAAAAAAGAATGGTGATGAAACCTCTAAGTAAAGGAAACATGATAATGATGATTATGATGCTGATGTTGATATAGACGATGTCAGCTCGTTGATTTTAACAAGACTTAATGTCATGCTGCAAGGCAACCGAATAGGGCTGGCACAGCCATCGAAGTACCTCTCGCTCACATTACTGTGAATTGTGAGTCGCCGTCGCCTCATTGGAGGGGAAGAGTAATGTTTAACGCACTCTTATGATAAAAATAACGAGGATGTCTATGTAGCCGTCAAAAGACTCAATGTCAGTCAAGAGAAGAAACAAGGTCTTTTTATAGTAAAGGGGGCCAAACGAATAAATTTGAGCCTTTCTACGAGTACCGACGCCCAGGAACATCTGTATATGTCTTCTTCACCTCCCCCCCCCCTATGGGCCAAATATTTAATTGGGTTTGTGTGATAAAGACAAACCCAATTAAATATTTAAATATTTGTATGTTCCATTCCTATAGGAGAGACAACGATTTTGCTGCTTTTCTGCGGTTTGGGACTAACTATTCTGGATAATTTCAAAAATCTCTGATTTTCTTTTATATTGTGTGTTAGTTAAGTTACTAAAAGATTAGATCGTGGGCTAGATTTATTATATGGCCCATTTGGGCGGGGGTAAAGGAGGGCAGTGCATTGACGTAGTAATTATGTCGATGTCATGGGAATCGGTACGACAACCGACAAGGCTCCGATTGCTCGGTTCTCGCTCTATACTATATAGAAGTGTTACTGTCTAGTACTGACTGTCAAAAATGCCAAATATTTGTACTTTATTAATTTGATATTCTTGTAACAATTAGTTTTAAATTGGTATTGATAAATTTGTTTTTAATGAGGGCCGATATAATTCCTTCAATATCATAACAGAAAAAAAAATGATGTTATAATTTTTGTTGGTCGGATTTACATTTATAAAAGTGTAATACTGCACACTTCACGGCACCATACAACAGAAATATATGAGCACATATTAACGCGTGTCATAGCGTGTATACTGCATTGCAACAGAATTGGACTGTGGCGCATTGGCGAGGATGGACTGAAGGAGAGCTACGCATCTGCACTATCATTAACCATGCAGGCGTTAATTACCCGTTTATCCTCGTCTGTATAAAGAACCGTGATCAATTCCGAAGATAGATATGCATATAAATTGATCATTCCTTACGTGCATATGTAGGTGGTCACTATGCAAAACAGGATAAACTAGGAATATCAACAGTTTTGTAACTACCGACCTTCATTAACATCTGTATATAGAAGTGTGTTGCTCTCCATTACCAATTTTATCTTTAGCAGCCCGCCGCTCGCTTACGTCAACGTGCTTTGTTTTATTTGTATAGAGGGGTTTGCGATGGGAACCCTTTTACGACTACCGACGCCCATGAACTCTCAAAAATCGTACGAAATGAGACACCGAAGATGTATCTTTACGACGGTATCATTCAAACACCTTCGGTGCAAAGTTTCCTGGGGGTTTGTGAGTAGCAGGTGGCCCATTGGTGGTAAGGAAATAAGTGCGTAAATATACGTATAAGGCTCCGTTTTCACGTTTGTCCTCCTTATTATACGAAGGAAAAAAAATATTTATAAAATCTTCCTTGTTTGGTGAGTGACCGATACCTTAAAGGGTGGTCTCTTCTCAATCTTTCCTGCATAAGCATTAGCTGTGCGGATCTAAATGGACGTTGATTGTCAACAAGTGGCCCCAGTGAAGATATGTGGGACATGTGTCCCATCATATCTTCGTATTTATCATATATATGTTGGACTCGGCCATTGGGTAGCAATACCTACTAAACCCCTACGGCAACCTTCAGCCGCTATTAGTGGAGGGTTCCGGATCTACAGGCAACAGGACCCCTCCAGCGACAGGCTGGCCTCGGCGAAAAGGCCAGACTTCACCTGCTCGGGGACTGTCCGGCTACTCTATGACCAGTCCCCACGACGCCGTGTCTTTGATGAAGTGGACCGGGTTCCCATCCCGGCCCGACACGGAACACAGGGGCACTACTGAAGACGCTGCAGATAGCGCCTCCTTCACACCCCCATTCGTCTTCGGCTGGTGGAGGCCGCGTCGGCAGCCTCCTCTCTCCCCCGTTCGTCGACTTCCTTCTGGGACATGACGGTCTCGCAGAAGGAAGCCATCGCCTGGTAGGACTCGTCGCTGCCGAGCATCGCGACGACGATGCTCGACTTTGACAAGTCAGATGTCAGATTGTGACGCAGCGCCGCCCATCTCGGGCACAACTCGAAGGTGTGCTGGACCGAGTCCACCGCCGCGTCACAATCGTGACACCAAGTCGTCGGCTCCCTGTGGGCCTTCCGACACAGATACTCACCGAAGCAAACGTGCCCGGCGAGCATCTGCGTCAGACGGCAGGTAAGGGATTTGCGCCTACGGCGCAGCCACCGCTAGAGGACCGGGCGCAATGCAGCCGTTGTCTCTCAACCTAACCTAACCTAACCTACTAACACTACGCCATGAATTATTATATATTATTATCATTATTAACCCATTGTTATTAGTGGTCTGAAGTAAATTGACTGAATTTAATTTGAATAAGCGTTTCTAGATATCCATTCGAACATATTTTCGACGCGACTACGCCTTTTTTTCGGTAACGCTCCATGCATGATAAAGTTATACATAAATAGTAACGTTGCGAGTCATAGTATGCGAGAGAACATAACTAGTCTTTTTCACTCCACCAGGCGATGTGTTGAGATCAATTAAAAAACCACTATCACGTAGAGTCATGTTGTCCGTAAAAGAACTTACAGACAGCCAGTTTCTTGTATAGAGTAAATGACCAATCAATGGGTACAGATGTCCATTAATATCCACATAATTGTTATGCAGTCGTCTTGCTTTCATTCGTTCTTCCTTTCCCACGGGCGTCCACAAGGACGGAAGTCCAAGTCGAACACAAGGACGGAAGAGGTAGTGCCATGCTGCATAGGTGGATGTATTGCCATGTTGCCTAGGAAGAGGTAGTGCCATGCCACATAGTAGGAGGTAGTGCTATGCATGGTGCATGACACTACATCCTCCTATGCAACGGAATTTGACCGCCACGAGCGGGGGAGTCACCTCTCCCTCACTTGATACCGACGTAAAGTGACAGCGTCGCTGTCTCGTTTCGTGCGGATTGTGAGTGACCCATTGGGGGGGGGGGGATGAAATAAGGGCAACGAATCTACGTAACAATCATGCCAATACCTATCGGCGTCGGTAGTCACCAAAAGGCTCCGATTTCTTGTTTGCCTCTCTTATGCTATGTATAAAAAGGTTAAAAAGTTTCGAGAATGGAGGAGATTTGACGAGCACAGAAAACAGATGAGCAAACAGAGTCATTCGATTTATATCGTCGCGCATTAATGTACGTATGCCCGTCTTTGTCTCATCCCTTCAAAGGGTTACCAGCTACTCGCGAACCACACGACACCATAGTGATCATTTTTAAGGTAGCATCTTGTTAAGGAGAGGCATCTCTTCAGTGGCGTTAAGATGTGTTATCTTCGCGGTAAATCCGGCCCAATTCCGTTGCAATAGCATGGCATTCTTATGAACTGTCTTTCTGTACCGAAAAGTAATCAAACGAATCTATCCAACAAATGTAACCTGTTAAGTAGCACATTTCTATTAAATTCATAGATTAGAATCTATTTTAAATATCCAACGAGTTTTTTCTTTAATATTCGAATATAGAACGTCAAATGTTGCCATTGTGCAGCCGACAATATGTTACAAGACACTATCTCCTTGGCACTTATGCGCGGCAACGTTATGTCGGTACATTCTTGCGTTCGCCTTTTTAACGCGCCTCCCTCTTAGTTATTTTGTTTTGGCAACATTTGGCAACATTCTCGGGGGAATATTTCATGTTGAGTTTAAAGTGAGAATAGCAACACTGCATAATAGAATATTTTAATATGGCTATAACTTTGCTAATTCAATGCGACGCGTAGATTATCAGATATAATTGTGTTCTTTATCTGTGAAACAATTTGCATAGGAAATTTCTTATTCTACTTCTGAGATTTAGCAAATGTTTAAAAGATTGTATGAAGTCTACTCATATTAAGTAGTAAAGTGGTAAAGCTTTTAACTTTTTTTTATATGCACTGCTTCGAAAATACTGATAACATCATGATTATTCTTTCATTAACCGAAAACTTCATTTCCATTAGTGGTTATCTGTGCCTCCTGGTTTCGCCCGCGTAAAATCTACTTATTGCCTTGTCGTGGCGGAGGAGCTCAGTAGCCTGGGGTGATTCGAGGCACCCTGGGCAAAGCCAAATGAATTGAGTAGGTGGCGGCTCTTAGTACCCCTCCTATAAGAAGTGGGGACTAAATAACAGGAGGAGGTGCCGTCGGTTTGTACCCCTCTTATAAGAAGAGGGGACAAAAGAGAAAAAGTTGGCGGCGCTTTTGCGGACGGGGCAAAGGGCGAGGATGGGAACATCACCGCATTGCACCGTCCTAAAGTCGGTGGGGTTGTCCTATGGTGCGGGAGAAACCCATCCGTGAAGGTGGCGTCGGACCCTTCGGTGACTGACTTGCCGTCGAGGTGCCCTGATGATTTGTTGTTCCGGGGCACCTTACCAACTTTATGTGGGTATTTGGATCTATATAAAGTGCCGCGAGCCCTACACACTACTAGACCCCACCCAGGGCCGCTGAACAACGCGTCAACAAAAAAAAAAGGTCAGCTAGTCTAAAATTAATCGGTGTGAAAGCTGACTTGGTTGGATATGCATTTATTTACACTCTGTGCCATCAGTCCGTAGTGAGATCCGATGGTTTCTCGGGAATAGTAGCTAGACTTTTTTTTCTGGACCTGAACTGATGCTGTGGAAGCAAAGAGAAGACAAAATGCTGTGAGTGCTCGTCTGGCTAAACTAAATCGAGCAGTTAAAATACTCCGAATCACCTATAAAGTTGGATCTGCGACAAGGCACAAGGCACAGTCCGATAAAGTTCTAGATTCCCCAATTTTTTCTTAAATAGTATAGAGGGACAAACGAATCAACGGAGCCCTTCTACGACTACCTGCGCCCAGCGGATATCAGCATAATCGCTATGCTCATGCGTTGCCCTCCATTTCACCTTCCGCCCCAATTGGCCACCGGCTATTTACAAATTGCACGAAACGCGACACCGTATCAAGTGAGCGAGAGGTACTTCCCCGGTCGTGCCGGCCCGATTCCTCTATAATGCAGCATGGCACTACCTCTTACTAAATATTATATAAGAATAAATTGACATTATTCTTTTTAAGGTACTACAGTTTTTCCCATATTATCTTTAAAGTAATGGAGACAAACATTTTGAGTGAACTTTTGTCGCAAAATGGCTGCGTCTGCAGTTGACACGTGCCTGTTGCAGGAGTGTCGTGACAAGCCCACAGCAGGTCCGTCCGCGTCACGTGTAGACTATCGGTACGTAAATCCAAATGTCTTACTTCTACACTAATATTATAAAGAGGAATTATTTGATTGTTCGTCTGCGCTGAACAGGCTCCGAGTCTATTGGACCGACCTAGAAAATTCCTTTATCATTAGTGTCCTATATAATTTGTGATGTACATAGACTATACAACAAATATCAGATCCTTATCAAGCTGCATAAGTTGTTGGCAACTAGCTGTCCCGAAGGACGCGTTGTTCTGTCATTCGTTGTCATTCCCATGCCATTGAATCATTAGCACAGTACATTTATATTTCTGTCATATTTCATGAAATATCCGTGAGTTATGTTATAATACTAATATTATAATACTATAGGATTTCTTTGCTTGAACGCTAATCTCTGGAACTACAAGACTGTGCGTACACGACACATAGGAGTATATTCAAGAGGAAGGTTATAGGCTATAATATACCTACCATGGCGCTACGATCAATAGGACCCAAGTTACGCGGGTGAAATCGCAATTTTTTAATCTAACGTTAGGAAACTAATTTTACATATATATAATATTATTATTATGTTATTATTAATTTTATTATTATTATAATCTAAGGGTTAAAGGAGCAATTATAGCCTTTTTGATGACCACCAACGCTGATAGACATCCGCATTATTGGCGTTTCACAAACGCGTTGGCCTCATTTCCTCCTCCCGTTCAAAGGCCCACAGGCTACTCACTAAGCACACTATACGTGACAGCATAGCTGTCAATTTTCGGCGGTGTCATGTGAACGAGAGGTACCAGTCCGGCACCTATTACTAATATATACTATATATATGCCTAACACAATAAAGCAAAGTAGTTTACATAGGGTCATCCTTTGGTTACCTTTTAGTGTCAGGTTCGAATACCAATAATACTAGGCTATTCAAGTAATATAAAAATATTTATGTCTTGGACAAATAATATATTTTTTATACTATTACCACAATAAGAAATAGAAAATGAATTTCTATCAAGAAGTAACAATACATTCCATCGACTATGACACAGTTCTAACATTGTTGTGAGAAATATTTTACCAGCCGACTTAGGACTTCGTGGTCTGTATTTTAAGGTCGTGAAGCAGT
Organism: Eumaeus atala; assembly: GCA_017140195.1. NCBI lineage: Eukaryota > Metazoa > Arthropoda > Insecta > Lepidoptera > Lycaenidae > Eumaeus > Eumaeus atala. Next base: position 48,652 of record JAFELO010001638.1, read on the forward strand.
TACAACACCATGTTTTTAACACGATCATGATGACTAATGACAGAATCAAGTGCATTAAGATATGTACATTAGCAGTTGTATTACGCGAGAACAGCGCGAGATAAATGGTTCGCTGGCAGAGAAGAGAGTACTATCAATCAGGGCAGACACGCCTCGTGACATTGTTGGTTAAATTTTTTTTTATATTTTAGTAACAGATGTATGTAATGTAGATAGTCAGGGGGTCTGTACCCCTTCGTCTCCTTCAACTAGGAGACAATGAAGCCTTCGCTATCCTAATGAACAATTATGGCAAATGCAATAACATCGCCACAAAAAAAAACACACGATGCCTCCGTAAATTTTGTGGAAAAGAAAATGATGGATCACAAATATTATCATAGACTTATCACACTACGTTAGCCTAGCCCTTTTTTTTGACGCGAGGAAACGCATTTACTCGCCTTCACTGGCCCTGTGTGGGGTCAGGTGGTGTGTGGGGCTCGCGGCACATTATAGTGCCGAAATACCCACATAAACCACCGCGAGTGCCACCAGTGCCGCCTTTGGTGAGGTGGTTGTTGTTCAACAAATCGTCAGGGCACCTCGACGGCAAATCAGTCCCCGAAGGGACCGACGCCACTTCCACAGATGGGGTTATCCCGCACCACAGGGCAATCCCACTAACTTTGGGAGAGTGCAATGGGGTTCCCATCCTCGCCCCCTGCCCCGTGCGCAACAGCGCCGCCTCATTATGTTTTACCTTCTTCTCCTGATCTTTAGTCCCCTCTTCTTATAAGAGAGGTACAAAGAGCATACACCTCCTCGGTTCAATTAGCTTCGCCCAAGGTGTCTCTGATCACCCCATGCTACTGAGCCCCACCGCCACGACAGGGCTTCAACCATGGTGGGGACGTTAGCCTAGTCCTGTGGTAAGCACCTTAAGGACTTGTGTCAGAGATACTAGGCAACGGCAATATATTTAAGGTTTTTATAAATTCAAGAAATGTTATATATTCGATATATTTTTATTATATAAATACATATGTTGTATATAGATATATATTATACATAAATACACATCTGTGTTCCTAGACGGGATTGGAACCCTCGACCGTGGGCATAGCACGCCGATTAACCGCCACGTTAAAAACTGAGCCAGCCGGTCGTGAACGGATGGCTATTTTGATGCGTTTTATGCGGTTTGTCATTAAAATCGAGGAGTGCGTTAGTTTTGCTTCATTGGTGTATAAAATAGTATACATTGTGGTAAGGAACATCATTACTTTACTTTATAAATTTTTCTATTTAATGTAAGACTATACTGCATTGCAGGCATGGCCTGGGTGAAGGAGAATCAACGAGTGTGCCCATGCCGGTGTTAACGGGTATCGGTAGTCAAAAAAGCTGTTATTCGGTGAAAATACCTAAAGATGTAGAGTTTTCTTAGTAGTAGAGGGAAAAATGAGCCATCGGAGCATTTATACATATGCCGACGCTCATAGACATTCACATTGTCCTGCAGATGCGTTGCACTCCTTTTCTCCTCCCTGTAATGACCCACATTGAATAAAGAAATTGATCACGCCGCGGTTGACCCGCGAAACTCCGTTCTTGTTAGTAGTAGCGACTTGATATATAGCCAAGTCAATAGCATTCATCTATAGGTGAACTATTCAACACAAAAGTATTGTTCAATTCGGGCCAGTATTTCCTGAAATTGGTGCGTTTAGGCAATCAAAAAAAAAAAAAGAACAAATAATGTCTCCAGCTTTATAAAAATCACGACAATGACACATCTACACGGCAGCTCCCTTATGGGGTCGAGAGAACGAAGTGCCATACGTCACCATCATTACATATCTGCCTTGCATCCTCCATATTCATTATTCTCTCCATACAAACACTTTAGGAAGATGTAGTGCTATGCTGCATAGGAACAGGCAGAGGAGGCCACGCATAGTGCATGACACTACATCTTCCTATGCAACGGAATTGGGCCGGCGCGACCGGCGAGGTACCTCTCGCTCACATAATACCGACTCAAAGTGAAATCTTCAGTGTCGCGTTTCGTGCTGTTTGTGAGTAGCCGGTCGCCTATGGGAGGAGGGAGGGAGGGCAACGCATCAGTATAGTAATTATGTGTATGTACATGGGCCTCGGTAGTCGTAAAAAGGCTCCGATTTCCCGTTTGCCCCCCTAATCTACAACACCCCGATTTATATTTCAGCTTTATATTACTAGTATTGATATCGTTTGTGATGTCCAGCAGTCGAGTAATTTTGAAAAATATCCTCGCAAAACTTTTAATACTCTGTCCACAGACTCAAATAACCCATTTGCTATTGACGCAAACGTCCGATTCCCCGCCACTCATAACCTTCGTTGCCTACTTACTTAATAAATTATTTTCCCTCTTTACAAATGTATAATTTTAATTTGTCCCCTAAACTTTGATTAGTCCCTCGGGTATTTCGGACGTGTGTTTGGACAGCGGATAATGGTGTGATTTGAATATTTAATACGATCTATAAATGTTTAAGGCCAGCTTTATAACGATGTTGGACATAGAAAAAGCTTGGATTTGCGTCACATCTAAGTTATTAAAGTGCGTGAAAATAGCTTTTGTCGTATCAAAATTACATTGTTTATGATTTCATGGCTCGTCTGAAATGACTCTTAAGCTGAAGTTTTTTTTTACTGTTTTCATTAGGACAGAGCTAACGATATTACGACAGTTTCGAAATAATGGTCTGTGTTCGTCTATATGTACTTCCGTAGGATAATGGACTTATTTTAGTATTATTAAAAACGTAGGATTATTAAAAACCTTTGCATATGCAAGCGGTGGTTCAGTAACTTTTTTTCTTTGTACCAATAAACAACTCAAACCCGGCTATGTTTCAAATTTCCTATTAAATTTTCATACAGTTTGTGGAAATAACAATAAATATGAGATCAGAGAGCCCTTTGAATAAAAGTGACTAAATTTAAAAGTGTAAATTGAGGGACACGAGTAACATAGTTATCAGAAACGTGTAGTGTCGACTAAGCCAAATCCTCCTGCTTATATAGTTAAGTCAAATTATCCTGTTTATATTTGGACATAAATGATTTTTTGCAGGTTCGCTTATTTAATATTCATTTTGGTCAGTGAAAGTGACAGGTGTATTCGGTTCCACTTAGGGCAGCCTTTTAAAGTCTTTTAAGCAACTACAGATGTTGTTATTGTTATAATGTCATAAAGTTTTAGTTCTAGTCAAGTAATGAAGAACAGCAGACAGACATATGAGAGGTATTTAAAAAGAAATATTTACAGTTTACAGGGGCAAACGAGTATTCAGAACCTTTTGGAACATTCAGGTGTGATGAAGGAGAGCCATGTATATGCATAAGGTATGTTGTAAGTGTTGCCAGCCGAAAAGGGCTTCCACCGCGTTTATTTGCATTATCCTGTGTCAAAATTTAAATATCCTATTCTAGAATCCGAGTTTTTGACACATTTCCTAAAAATAATTCGCAAATCGCGCGAGGCGATCGCGTAATGTACGAATCTTAAAATAAAACCGAGTCGAGATTTATACGAGTCTGGTAACCGCAAAAATTAAACACATGAAGAGTATGCTTTTTTATATAAGTGAGAAACAAGCAGTTGGACATACATGCCCGTATATATAATTCTAGTGCAAATAGGATGCCCTCTTTCCTTCCTGCCCGCCAATGGATCACCGAAAACTCACGAAGAGTACGAAACGCAACAGCATAGTTCCCTGGCCGTGCAACATGGCATTGCACCATACAAATGTTATATGCTATGTAAAAAAGTTATCGCAATTCGATAAAACTTTGCAATTTTAGTTTGTGACACATTTCCAACAAGCTATTCGCACATCGCCTCGCGACATAAACGCGAATCTTAAAATAAAGTCGAGTCGAGATTTATGTGAGTTATGTTCTCGCACAGATAAACACATAAGGAGGTGCCAAAGGAATGCAATATAAATCATCGCGAACATTTCGAACATTTGTGATTTTTCTTTGCTCTTGTTACGCTTGAATTTAGATTTAATATTTTATAATTTGTGGTTGCATCGATGTAAGCTGAGACTCAAAAACACAGTGATAACTGTAGCACTTCCATAGATACATAATAAATATGATATTGAATTATTCCTGTAACTCATATAACGACACTTTTTCAATAGTATAGGGGGACTAAAGAGTAATCAGAACTTGTCAACTACTACCGACGCCCATGAACATCAGTTTAATTATGCCGATACGTTGCCCTCCTTCTCACCTTCCTACCAATGGGCTACCGGCCACTCAGGAACCGCACTAAATACAAAACCGTAGGTGTCACTTTACGACGGTATCAGGAGAGCGAGAGGTACCTCCCCGGTCGTGCCAGCCCAATCCCGTTGCATAGGAGGATCGTGCACCATGCGTGGCACTACCTCCTCCTATGCGGCTTGGTACTACCTCTTACCGAGAGTCTCTTCTCTTTGTACCCGTTTAAACCGGCCTAAGTTTTGCATGTATGTGATTAATTCGTTGCAATTTCCTTGCCTAAGGGGAACCCCAGCAAGGGAGCAAAGCGTATCTTTATGCCAATCTAAGCTTTATTGGCTATAACAATTTTTGAAAACAGATTCAACGTGTTACACTATACTTCTGTTTATATACTACTCAAAACAAAATAAGGGCCACTAGTTTATTTACATTTAAGTGCAATTTAGTAAACTGAAAGTAACTGATAAGTAGCATTATATTCATATTACGAACTCTTTGGTGTTTGATCTCCTTTATGTCTTTTTTATTTTATGTGTTCGTGTTCCTAATTTGAAAGTATTGGCCATCATTTTAAGAAAAAAATAATTGGATGTTATTCTTATGTTTTTCTTTGATTGTCTTCTTAACTTGTTTCGGTTATTTTAGGAAAAAAGTTTTTCAATTTTAATTTAAATAAATTCATTAACCATCTCGCGTTAATCATGCAACCAGTAAGAAGGTACATGAATACAATTACAGCATCCAGAGCCATAAATATGATTTAAGAAAGACGCTCTCAGCGTTACGTGGGTTTGCAGTTGGGTTTTTCTCGAAGAGCTGTCCAAAATGTATGGAATCGCTTCCAAGACACTGGCGGTGTTGAAAGGACACCTGGCTCAGTTGGAGTTCGCATAACAACGACTCACGAGGGTCGGCACATCCAACTAAGTGCTCGTCGTGATCGTACAGTAACGGCCCGTAGTTACACCACCTGCGGCTGACGACGGGTACCCGTGTCAGTGGTCAAACTATACGTAATCGATTGTACGAAGACCAGCAAACGTCAAGACGACGAGTTGTTCGAATTCTTCTAAGCAGGGTCCAACGTGCAAACCGATTAAGGTTCGCCCGTCAGTATTTGAACTGGGGGATTAATCAGTGGGGCAACTTTTTACAGACGAGTGCAAAATAAAATTTCTTAATGATGATCGGCGTGTTAGAGTGTGGAGACGACGCGGCGAGTGGTTTTCGGAGTCCTGCATTCACGAAGTTGACCGTTTTGGTGGTCCCAAAGTAATGGTTCTGAGTGGAATTAGTTTACCCGGTAAAACCGAGCTCACCATTTTAAATTCGGGTACCGTAACTGCAGAATGTTACATCGAGGACGTCATCAGGCCTCAGGTGATCCCATTTGCACAGCGAGTGGGGCCTGGATTCATCCTGATGCAAGATAATGCCCGTGTACACACAGCTCGATCAACCCAAACTGTCCTAGAAGAGTCTGGTATTGAGGTATTACCAAATGAAACGAAGAGTTAGAGAGAATGAGCAAGGGGTCTACAACGAAACAGCAGCTGATTGACGCCTTAAAATATGCTTGGGAGGAGATTCCAGATGAAAACGTGACGAATTTAATCCAGAGTATGCATACGAGGCTTCTACAGTGTATTGCTAAGAGAAGAGGACAGACTCGTTATTAAAAAGAAGAAACAAAAGTGACAAGAACTGTAGTTTGTATTTTGTTCATGTTTTTCATTCAAAATGGCCAATTTTATCATGAACATAAAAAAAAAACAATTCATGATCATTATTTTAAGCAATTGTTAGCCTTTATTATAATCAATAACATTATTTTGTAGTTACATAAGCTAAACAAGTAAATGTCTATTATTTTCATGATGCATCAAAAAATCTTAGTGGCCCTTATTTTGTTTTGAGTAGTGTATATATTGAAACAGAAATGATAAATATTGTTCCAAGCCCTTTATTTCGTTTCCTACCACTTAAACGCTTGTTGTAGAACTTTCGCTTATATCACTCGAAATTGTTACATTTTAGTACATACAATACATACAATGCCTACTAGCGATGACTACTGAACATAAACATACTAAGTAGACACGCAATGTAGCAGTTCACGCTCGTATTAATATTTGCCAGAAATGTGGCCCGTTGTACCGTTTTTTTTTTGGTTTCACTCCAGTCCGACTGTAATTACGCATCATCACTTCTACATTCTTTATAAGTGAAAAAAATAATTTAACCGCTGTTTTCGGAGGGCCTCATTGCTGTTGGCGATGCTATTGAATTTGCCATAACAGTTCATCGGTCTAGCGAAGATATTTGTGTCTTCTAGTTTAGGGAGACAAAAGAGGTCAAACCCAACTCTTTTCTCCAGAAAATGTACCGGATTAAAATTAGCAGTTACTATTACTAGCTACGGCTCTTATCGGACATGCCATGTCCGATGTGATGATGATGGCTTGTCCGATAAGAGCCGTAGCTAGATGTCAATTAGTCTCACTCAAAAATGTGTGTTTATCACAATATATTTTTCTAAATTCCTAAATATGTTTTTTTATAGAATAGGGGGACGCCCATGAACATCAGCATAATTATGCCTATGGGTTGCCCTTCTTTTGACCTCCTTCCAATGGGCCACCGGCTACTCACTAACCGCACGAAACGCGACACCGTAGGTGTCAATTTACGGCGGTATCAATTGAGCGAGAGGTACATCCCCGGTCCTGCCAGCCCAATTCCGTGGCATAGGAGAATGCAGTGTCATATACCATGCATGGCACTACCTTCTCCTATGTAGCATGACACTACCTCTTACTGATCGGCAAGAAGCGAATTCGAAGAACCAATTTTATGTACTGTCATTATATAAAGCTGGCTATTATACGTTACATATTTTCTTTAAAATATTAAATATACTCCATCATCTTCATCAGTATCCACTGCTGGATATATGCATCTTTAAATGAACGCCAAGACACATATACTTAATCTATAATTATTATAAAATTAAATCCCAAAAAGCTGTGATCGAGTTTATCAGCCGCGAATAGAGCGATTCGCATGGAGGGTTTTAGTGTAGAATTTGGCCCCTATTATCCTCAAGGCTGGGCTGGATCACGAGTATTATATAAAGTGACCCCGTGCGACTTACTGATTTACTAACTGACTGATCTATTAACGCACAACCGACTCACTTTCAAGCGGGAAATGTCTAAGAGGAAAGGATTTTCAACAACAACATATCTTCAAGTTCTGCAAATCGACTAGAAGAACATAATTTGAAAGACATACTTAAGAAATATTCGATCGTCAGGTGTTTTGATCTCCTTGTGTTATGTGATAAGCATTTTATATTCAATACCTGTTTTATTGATAAGTTAAGGAGTTAAGTTACTTGTGTTTTTAATATATTGATATTTTTGACCTGTCCATTTACTCACTCGCTAACTCATCCATACAAAGATTCAATTTTAGAAAATGCACTTACGATAGTATATATAGATATTTTAACGATTTGAATTGGGAAACTATATTAATTTCTAACGCGACAGAGGACTTAATTTATAACTTTTATCCACATGTATGTGAGGCTGTTAGCAAATATACTCAACTAACAAGGTCGAAAATTAGTCATCGTAACTATCCTGTATGGTTCCCGCCGGCATTAATCAATATTATAAAGGAGAAATCTAAAATTCATAAGTTATGGAAAAAATTTAAAAACATCCGCGACTACGGTGAGTTTTGTTTAATACAACATAGACAAAAAAGGAACAGTGAGTGTGTTCTATTAGTTATGTTCCTAAACCACAAAATTCCATTAAGCATAACCCCAAATATCTCTGGTCTCATCTTAAGTCTACTCGCAATACATCTAATTATTCTAAAACAATGACACTTCATGACAGGAAATACGTATCAATATGTGACTTCAATACATTTCTCCACAACGTCTTCGGTAATACACTCATAGACATAGCTTCATCTGATGCCACATTTGTCCTAGACTTTATCTCACACCTGTCTGTTACCAAGTGCATTGTCGAGAGATCACTGATACATCATCCTTTATCATTATTATCAGCCCTTATCGGTCCAATGCTGGATATGGCCTCTGTCAATGAACGCCAATACGACCGATCTCCTGCTACTCGCATCAATCCCGGACCGGCTACTCCACGGAGATTGTCTTCCCACCTGGTGAACGGTCGATGAACACTTCATTTTCCTAAACGCCGTTTCCACTCCAGAAACTTACTGGCCCATCTGCCAGCCCATTGCCACTTCAGCGAGCCTATTCGTCGCGTGATATCGGATACTTTAGTCCTCTGCCTTATGACTTCGTTACGAATTCTGTCGGACAGAGAAACACTCAACATAGCACGTTCAATAGCCCGTTGAGATATCGCAAATTCGCCGACCAGTAGGTCATCACGGGGAGAACGCATTGGTTGAAGACTTTCGTCTTCAAGCTCTGTGGTATAAGCGACGTGAGAATGTGACGAAGCTTCCGGAATGCCTGCCTATTAACCTCCAATGGGCGACAGCAGTATCAATATTTATAAATAAACTTCAGAGACTATGAATACACGACGATTTGTTGAGATGGATAAAGTCATGTCTAAGGAAAAGGACCCAATCTGTGATTATAGGCGACTGTAAGTCCAACGATGTAGACATATCCACCCACAGACGTTCCACAAGGGTCCCACTCGGGGCCTCTGTTCTACAATTCTTGTCTTTACGATATTAAAATTTGTTTCAAACACGCAAATCATGATGTGTACGCGAACGATAATAAAGTATATTTAAAAATTAAAAACGTAGACTACTATGTACACATACTATATTATTTAGATAATATAAACATCAACATAAAAAATACCAATGTATAATATTTTCACGCAAAAAACATCCCATTGAGTTCTCATATGAATTCAACGGTAGTACTACATCCAGAGTTAAGACTATTTGGGACCTAGGCTTATATTTTGATACTAAATTGATGTTGTCTAATCAAACTCTTTCGATCACTCAAAAGCTTTTAGGAATTTAGGATTTGTAATTCATGTATGTAAAAGCTTTACTGATATCGAAACTATCAAAACTGTCTCCTTTGCATATGTTTGCAGTATACTGAAATACGTGACTCTCGTCTGGTCACCAATATACAACATTTATAAGGACCGTCTGGAACAAATTCAAAAAAAGTTTGTAAAACATATGTATAAAAATGGATATTTATATCACATGAAAAAAATTGCCATCCAAATAACCTGTGTTTTTTGTGTGACATCGTTAATAGAAAAATAGATTGCCCGGAGTTAGTGAGTGAGATATCATATCGTGTGCTCTAACATCACTCGCGTCATACTCCTTTCTTAGATGTGCCCCGGCATGTCAGAACTTACACTGCTAACTCTACTACTGTACTGTCTAGATTACCCCGAATGTATAACGACACATTTAAAGAAATGGGTCCTTTTGAATCTTCTAAAGCAAAATTTAAAAAGAAGCTACATGAAGCAGTTATTTTAAGTACATATAGAAGTACACAGTGTCTTCTACATACGGTGCAAGTTGATAACGCAGAGCGTTATTCAAAGCTTGCGCACCCTTATGGTTTTATACCCATCCCAAGACTTCGTCAAAATTTAAAACATCTATATTTAAGGACGAGAGCAAACAATACTGTTTGGCGAGAGTGTTTTTGTGAACACAAATGTTCGTATTTTTGTGAATAAATAAAAAAAAATATATCAGACAAAGACAAACTACTCAAGTATTGGTATGTGCGTTTTCACCCGCATTCATAAGGCGATCGCTCCAGCTCCCCTCACACATTACGACAGTAAATCTTACGCATATCACATTTATTTTTTCGGAGGGACTTGCTACTGATTGGTGGCGCTATTGCTCACGCCTCTACAGTTCAACAGACTAACGAAGTCTGGTAGACGATCGGAGGAGAGACCCCCCCTTTTCCCGCAGATGGGAAGAAATGTACCGGGTTGCTTATGGGCGTACCCTATAGTAATTATTTTTGAGACCGAAAGGGGGTGACGGTCCCCCTCCCCACACTAGTGGGACGGTACACGCACGATGTCGTTTAATATGCGGCGACGTGGATAAGGATAATTGAGCACGTTCATTGTTTGGCTTGTCTGAGGAGGCCGGCCTCTTCATCCCCCCCTCTAACGCGAGAGGTTGATTCGCGTTATGAAATCAGCAAGACGTCGTGATCATGGTTTGTTTATTGTTATTTGAGCTCTCATATCAAATTGTTACATATCCATGTGTACGCAATACGACAGTAGCGTAAGAGCCAATGACCGCCAGAAGCCTCATTTAAAAAAACTAAAAATGTCTATATTGGTAGGATAGCTTAAAACGAAGATTGAGTAATCGTAGTTTTTGAGTCTTTTTATGTTAGCTACAGTGATATGTTGTACAGTCCTATCAGCCCTGGATGCAGTTCTGCAAGACTGGTAGGCGAGTCACATACTTACTAAAACCCACATTTTGTAAGTTCCATAGAACTTTTAATCGTTCACCAGGTAACCTGGACCACCAGTCAGTCTCCTAAGGAAACTAAGTGACTTCCACAGATGGGGTCGTTCCGCACTACAGAAAGGCCTCAGCTATTTCGGAACAGTGGAATACGTCTTGGGTGTTATCTACTATTAGTAGTAGAAGGAAGTCACTGGCTCTTAGATTATTTATCTACATATTAAAAATCTTGTTTGTTTGTTTCCTATAATCATCAGCTTTAACTAATGTTTCCTATAATCATTAGTTAAAGCTGATGATGATGTAGAAAAGCCGTTATAGAAAATCGATTAAAAAGCATTTAACTCAAGAAACGGAAAGTGTAAAATGTGCGCACCCCTAAATCTTTATTTCGACCCCATAAATTATATCGAACCCTTTTTATTCGTTCGAGATCGAAACGGTACCCAATTTCGATTTAACAGAAACTTCTCGAATTTAACTGTTCTTTGTCTGATCTTGATCTACTCTTGAAAAAAGATAAAAATTCCCGCGAAGCCTTTCATGTAACGAAGTGGAGTTGGAAGCCTTCATGAACGATTGAACTCTTAATATAGTTCGAAAATGTACGAGGAATGTTCTTTATTAGATATCTATTGTTCGGCTGGTTTGCATTTTGTTGCTCGATTGTGCCAGAAGGAGTGTTATGTCGACTGTTTGTCAGTGTCGCAGAGGACCGAATTAATCTCCACAGTTCGTTGTTTAAGGGGTTGTCACGCAACACAGAATAGCTCTCAAGGTAAGGTACCCATCCTGGTGTCCAGCCCCATGCGTGAAAACATCTCTGCCTCCGCCTTTTCTTTAAGCAACAGAACCAAGCATTCTAATTGCCTCCACGGTTCGGTTTGCTCGTCCGAGATGTCTAGGTTTACCATAGATTACCCATAAATGAAATAACTTATTTCAGACATGTTACAGCTAAGAATTAAAAAACTTAATCATATGACAATTAGAACTTGTAAAAGTGAAGTCTGTCTCATATTTTGGATCAGTGCTCATTTTCTCATTTATTTTTTCATCTTAACAGAATTATTAAATCATGTTTATTTACCTGTACATTAAATCAAGTTTATTTACCTGTACATTAAATCAAGTTTATTTACCTGTACACTAAATCAAGTTTATTTACCTGTACATTAAAAATTATGCTGAAAGACCAAAGGATCATCATATCAATGTAAAACTTTTTATTTATTTCGAATAAAATATTTTTTCATTTTTGTGTCAACAAGAACGCCTCTTCCCTGCTGTGATTACATTTCTTACATGTGCACATATAATATTAATTGGCCCGCAAGTGCTTTTCCTTATACTCCCTTAATGTCTAAGAATATTGAATCCATTAGACGAGGGTTACGCTGTTATTATTGTTATTACTGGCCAAAAGTCTTAATATAAAATAAGTGAGTATTCAGAGATGTTACACCATCTGTGCACCCTATAATAAAAGCTCAATTTCGCGGTTATTATGGACTCAATGAAAGAGTTTTTGTATATTGTGACATTAGTAATTGTACACTTGAAACCACTCTGCCCCATGTGCAGCTGGAATACTGTCGGAGTTCGCTACGTGACTCGCATGTATGGTTCTGTTTAATGGGCGATATTTTTTTATGGGCAATTTTTCGTTTTTATTTTTTTATATTCTGTGTTTTTTATGTAAATTAGAGACTGATCGTTTCCTCTAATTTTAACACAGGCTGAGCAATCAATAAGTGAATACTTTTAGAATTTTAGTGTCGATCTGAGTGCTTCTGTAAATATGTGATTTTTTTCCGAGAATTGGTAATAATAAAAGAAATGGGCCATTTCTTTTATTATTGTTGTTAAGTTCCAGTGTTACATACGTTTTCACTACTAATTTTTTTACTGGCTGAGCAATCAATAAGTGAATACTTTTAGTATTTTAGTGTCGATCTGAGTGCTTCTGTAAATATGTGATTTTTTTCTGAGAATTGGCAATAACAAAAGAAATGGACCATTTCCTTTATTATTGTTGTTAAATTCCAGTGTCACATATGTCTTCACTACTCATTTTTTTATTGGCTGAGCATTCAATAAGCGAATATTGTTAGAATTTTATAGTCGATCTGAGAGCTTCTGTAAATATGTGATTTTTTTTCTGACAATTGGAAATAACTAATAAATGGATCATTTCTTTTATTATTGTTGTTAAATTCCAGTGTCACATACGTATTTACTCTTGCGGTACAGTTTCAAATTAGAGGGGAGGCACGAAGTATGCTACATTGCAGCAGTCAAAGGCTGCAATTACTCATTAGCCCTCCTGAACTTTAAAAAAATTTAGAAATATCCAAATTATTTTGGCCCACCCCCAAATCAAACTTTGGACCTCTAATATGAAGTTGAACCACTTTACCACTTGACCGCGAGGCTGTCAATTCAAGGAGTAGCATCATGACTACAGGTTATGGTTATGTTTCTTTTCGTGCTGCATAAAAAGGGAACGTTCAAATATATAAAAGAAGCAAGAGTAAAGTACCTTCACGCCTGTTATCACCGAAGAGGTAGGCAGAGATGTACTAACATCCACAGCTCGTAAATATACTACACTCACGATTACCCAAGCCCATGATGTCATAAGTGGCAAGCCTATGGCCACTTCGGGCACATTCCAATCCCGGACAATGGTATGCTCAGAATAATCTGAGAAACATTTAATAACAGTTGCCCGACCTGGGGATCGAACCCAGGATCCCACGTAGCAAACGGTCTTAACGGGCGACACCCGCACCGTTACACCATAGAGGCGATATATAATACTTATTAAGGGGATAACTTGACTTAATTTATTTTAGGCAATCCTGGAGTCTGGTATTATACATATAATAAACAATGTAGTTTATGAGATAACAATATCGCATAACACACAGTTAATATAACTTAGCTGTGTTCTTTGCATCTTATCTAATATAACTAAGTTATTGTCTGCCCAAAAGAACGAAATATATTTTTAATTTGTTTTATTCTATCCATACCCCCATATACTATATTCTATATTACTCATATACATATTATGAAACATAGCAGCCGGAAGCTGTATGTCTGTATGTGGTCGATTTCCTCAAAAATCACTATTTGGAATTTCATGCGGATTTCACCCATGGATAGTGCAATTCCCAAGGCAGGTTTTAATGTATAACTTGGTCCTTGTTTGCACGTATAATTAATAATTTACTTATAAGTATTTTAATGTCGGTTAGACTTTTTACTACTTTTCACTTGCTGTGACGATGCTGCTTAGGAAACTGGTGATTACCAATTAAGCCAAAAGTGCATCTCTTTTTTCAAAAAGGGTTAAATCAACGTGGAGTTAGTCTACGAAAGAAAATCCCGTCCTCACTCGAGCCCGGTGACAATACAGGAAACGTTTACGCTACGTATCACAAAAATGGATGACCAATTAAAATGGCCATGCCAGTGGATTCGAGAAATTTTATAAAAATTTCATAGAGCCGCTACTGCTCCGGAAATATAGAATAATCTTTTTTCGGACCTGTTCATCTGAAGGGTCGTTAAATGTCTCAAAATAGAACATTGAATGTTATAAGCAAATCATTTATACAAGAGTATGAAATTCATACAAGGGTATGATATTTATACAAGGATATGATATCTATACAAGGGTATGATATTTATACAAGAGTATGATATTTATACAAGGATATGATATTTATACAAGGGTATGATATTCATACAAGAGTATGATATTTATACAAGGATATGATACTTTAAATAATGGAATTGGTTGAATGATTTCTAATAAGACGCGTTTCCAAGAGCATGCTGCATTACAGCGAAATTTGGCGGACACGACCGGGAAGGTGCCTCTCAAGGACATACCGCCGTAAAGTGGCATCTTCGTTGGATCATTTCGTGCGGTTTGTGAGTTGGGCTATTGGAGGGAAGGAGCATCGGTATGATAACTAAGTGGATGTTCATGCGCGTCGATAGTCGTAAAAAGGCGCCGTTTTCTCATTTGCTCCTCTATACTCTAAAAAAGAATGGCTACATCTCAAAAGGTTCCAACCTCTCTCTATCCTATTTCGTAGGTGTCCATGCCTTCCAACCGTGTAGAACTGCACTCCAAATATACATCATTACATAGACCATGAGAAACCATGACTATCCTGGTGGTCGCACCGGGCTATACCATATGCGGTAGATATTCACTCAGCACCAGTATAACTGTTTCTCGTTTCACCAATGAAAACCAGGAGCGAACTTTAAAAAAGTTATGAGAGGAAGAACGTCGAATATTTCATGTTTTCAAGCTACAAAGCATAAAATCGCGTCATAGACAATTTTTCCTAATGATACCTTTGCATGCAAACGTTAGAAGCACAGTTTATGAGGCTCCCTAAATCATAAGCTGAAGCGGGTAAATGTTGTAATATATCTACAATGGTCAGCTGAGGGATCTGTATTATATACTTTCTCTTGCTATTTTATTTGTCAGTGAACAATGAATTATTTCTACTATTGTAGTAATTACAACTCGATGTCAACAGTCAATGCGAGCGCATGCAATACTAAAGAAAGTTTTTGTCTATTTGACTAGGGACTGACTGGCAGACAACGCCAACCCAAACCAGAAGCTAATTTCAGGACGCAAGAGAGCGCAGTTAAGGAATTTTTAAAAATTAAAACACAAAAGAGGTTAAAGTTTAAAATATGACATTTAACCGTGTTACGGGGGCGAAACCGCGAGGCACTGCTAAACGAAATATATAACTCTGCATCTAATTGTCGTATTAATATAAAAGTGTACGCTGGAATTTAAATTCCTAGATCGCATTAGTTGATATGATTTAATCGTACCAATCGTATTCAATGGGGTTTAGCAATGTTTGCACGATGAAATCACAGACAGACAGACAAAACACTAAAAAGGATGAGCGTGTTTGATTTCTGTATATATATTAGCAGAATTCATATTCTGCTTACACCTAGTCTGTCTGGCCATAAATATCGTGACAAAGAAAAAAATCTTTTTTTTTTTGCAAATAGTATTAGTTACTTTCACAGTGTGTTCACTTAACACCAAAATATAAAAGAACTTCAGTCCTTTAAACGTTAAGGCCAGTTATCAGTAGAAGCACGCACTCTTTCCATGGGACTATTCTTCACTGCCAATATTAGTGATTGTTTTAGGGACTCCAAATTATCATGGCGCTTTGAGCAAGCTGTCCGAGACGTTCGCTTCCAATCAAGACGGCCTGTTTCATTTTTTATACCTAGTCTTGCCTTAAATATTGTAACAAAATATTTTTTTAATTGCAAATAACATGTATTACTTTTGCAGTCTATCAGGTTAATAATTAAACAATTAAAAATATAAAAAGCCTATAAGAAATGGTCTCCCCTAGCTGCAATACAGTACTTTAAACGTTGAGGTCAGTTATCAATAGAAGCAGGTAGTCTGTCCATAGGGAAATTCTTCATTGCCAATCGTATGGATCGTTTTAGGGACTCCAAATTATCATTGTGTTTGGAGGAAGCTGTACTGTTCAAATCTAGCCATAATCCAGCGGAATGAGGTCAGGTCAAGATGACGGGTAGTCTTGCTGGTAATACCATATTTTATTTGGCTATTGAACAATGTGTTATTAGAGGGCTTAACTATCTTCTCAACAGTATCTTGATACGCTTGTGCAGACGTTTTGATACCTTTTTCACAAAAATATGGTTAAGCACTCCTCCGTAGCTAACACCCCACCAAACTATCACTGAAGTCGGATAATGCCCACGTCACACTTTATCGACTAATTGGGAAGCTTCCTTAGAGCCTTGAGCATAAATCGGGTCCTTTTGTTTGTTAAAATATTTGTTGTAAAAAAAATTTCATTCCTGGACAAAAAATTTCGGTAACATCCTTTTGCGTAGCGCTTCAGTAGTTGTTTCAAATAAGCCATCCTATTCATCTATAGTTTATCGGTTATAAAAATTACATATTCCTAATTCTAATATAATGTTTTTTATTTTTAATTGTAACAGTATCTATCGCCAGACTAAGTATTTATGATAAACATATATATGTCGGATTGTCTAAGTCGCTGTATTTCACTACAGCTACCCATTTTCAAAAACAGGGCCGTTTTATTTTGTGGTGAGCCAACGATTTGCCACATTGAATACGGCCGAGTGAAATTGCGCCAGAACAAGTTCAGTACTATCCGATGCTCAATAAAGCTTGCCTTAATGAAATAAAGTGAAAAAGACAGCTAGCGTCTTCTCGATTCGTTTTAGTTCCTAATTTTACGTTACGTTTGACGTTACAAAGAAAATACTATGCCCAGATAGGTTCGAACTATCGACTAAGCCTTTCTGGGTATGTTATTTTTTATTTGCTCTCGAAACACTTAGCTTAATTTCATACTACTATTGATGGCCATCACTGCCTAAAATGCCTTGAGCATTTAATGATGCTAAACGTCAGAACGTCTCGCAATGACAATCATCAAATGATATCAATATAATGATACCACTATCACAAACACACACAC
>JAFELO010001639.1:11644-23739 GCA_017140195.1 Eumaeus atala
GATAAAACTCAGTAAAACTGCTTTGCCATTCAAAACTATTTGTAGTTAGTTAGTAGGTTATGCGATGGAGAAACGCTTTTTACATAATGTCGTGATTTTCAAAGATAATAACAGCTCTAAACTGTTAAAACAAGGCCTGATACTGCACAAATCTGAGACTTCTGCATTGTGAATATCTATACATATTCCTACCTGTTATATTATGAACTTGATTATTCATCCCGCACAACACTTAAGTTACAATAAGATTGTATGGCGCTCCCATTTATCTCCTTTATGTAACTCCGTGTGCGGAGTTACCGACAACAAGTAGTACCGAGTAACAATTACCGACGCCCATAAACATCAGCATCCTTTTGTGGAGGAGGATCCAGGAGCACGTGTGCAGACACATCGACTACTTCGACGTACGTACGCTCGCTCGTACTACGACATAACGTGTTACAGCAATTGTGCAGTTAGTGAAGAGACACGGGAGCTGTCAGTATCACTCGAGCCGCGGCGTGATATACTGTAGCAGGGGCACGTGTGCAGACACCTCGACTACTTCGACGTACGTAGGGTCGCTCGTACTACAACATAACGTGTTACAGTAATTGTGCAGTAAGTGAAGAGGCCCGGGAGCTGTCAGTGGCACTGCAGCCGCGGCGTGATATAATGTAGCAGGAGCACGTGTGCACACACCTCGGCTTTTCGATGTACCAGAGCTTGCAATTCGATTCTTTTTTTATTTATTCATTAACTGGCCCCTGTTACTGTGGCTGTACCAAAGATGCAAGTAATTATTGTGAGTGTGACTGTGAACGCAAAGGTATGCGTTTCATCTGGTGTTACAACTGATGTCACACTTAACATCATCTGGGCACTGCTTGTGTTGTTTTGCATAAGTTTTTCATTAAGTTTGTCGCACATGCAACGTATTTAAATAGCCTATTCTACATTTTTTTCGTCACATGTATTGGGGAGCGTGTTTCTGCTCTAGTAACTAGCACTACCTACCTACTCCTGTATACCTCACTTGATACCTTACAAGACACATTTTCTCGTTATTATTTATACTACAATGTAAGCGAGGCCTCGTCTTTATGTTGCCTACAGAACACAGGAACTCAGATTGATAATTGTGTGTTAGGGAGGTTGAATATACACCCTGTCTGTATTAATATAGATGACACATTTTTATACTATATAAAGAAGTGTAATATGCCCATTTAACTACATACAATATATCTGATACCTTTCTCGGAATAAAAACGGGCGCTTGGTTGGAATCTCATTCAGTCGTTCTGTCATGACGTTGGTTCAGTTTTTCTGTGAAGCGAAACAACTTTTCTAATTTGGTAGTCCGCAAAAAAGGCGACAGCGTATATTTTCTCCTGTAATCAAATTAGAATTGATATGACTTACATATACTTATATTCCGATTCTATTGCATAGTTAATTTCATAATACCCCAGACATATATACATAGTGGAGCTCCACACCACTATATCTAAATGTACCTGGCCCCGGACATGTAGACACAGTGGAATAGAGTACGTGAGCCCGGATATGTAGACACAGTGGAGTGGAGTGGAGTACGTGGGCCCGAAGATTTAGACACAGTGGAGTAGAGTACGTGAGCCCGGACATGTAGACACAGTGGAGTAGAGTACGTGGGCCCGAAGATGTAGACACAGTGGAGTAGAATACGTGAGCCCGGACACGTGGAATAAAGTGTACTTGGCTGAAAATCAGGGCGACAGCCACATGAACAGCCGTATTCGTAAACGATACTGGAATGAATGAAAAAGTATTTGTTGAGCACATTGCAATAACATACTACAAACAATACACCGTATAAATGAAATACAATAAAAGCGTACAATGGCGGCCTTGTTTCGGAACAGTAATTTCTCGTGGCCACCATAAAGAGAGGAAAATACTTAATATGTTAGCAGGAAGTAGTGCACAAACGAATGATAAGTGTAGTAAATAATATAAAATTAGACGACACATGAACCCCTCTGTGTGTCCCCCTCTCGTCCCTGCCGCTGGTGGAACCTACTTGTAGCTAGAGACGGGTAAATCTAGTAAAACACATATTGATATAATGAATGGCAGTTAAATTCAAGATACTGCTACTTAGGTCATAAACAAGAGGGAAGTTCAGCGCCTATCTTCATAATATTTTATACAATAACATTATTGATGCAGTTATTATTCTTGATATTGTCACGCCTAGATATGATTTAACAATTTGTAAAGAAATCGATATACGTATAACGAAGGGTGTTACAAGTTTAACATTTGTATATGTGTATTTGTCATACAGACAATTGTGTCAGCGTGGTACTATCTCTTACTAATTAATTATGCGCACGTTAAAGCCTAGAAGATTTATACCGCTGAAGTAAATTTTAAAAGTTCTTAAAAACTTGTTTTTTTTTTTAAAGTTAACACGAGAAAATGGGCATTCGAAGCCTCTTGTAGCAATTATGTCTTTCTATTTAAATATTTTAGCTGTCATCTTTGCCTGTAGGGCTTAATGTTCTCTGTGTTGAAGAAATCTCACTCTTTCTCCTTTTCGCGAGGTTGAGGATGGATATATTTGGGATGGCTGACGCTATATGCCATTCCCACATCATGACTGAATAGTTTTTTATTTTCTGCCGGGAACCTACATATTCATGTCACGATGCACGAAATATCAAATTATTTGATGTAAGAGGAGCTTTAACCCTTTTTTTATTTTCTTTATTAAGTTGAGATGTAATATGAAGATAGCACTATATCCTTCAAATATTAAATGTAATGAATGAAAGACAATCCGTGATCACTAGTGGTCAGGGAACAATAATT
Organism: Eumaeus atala; assembly: GCA_017140195.1. Classification (NCBI taxonomy): domain Eukaryota; kingdom Metazoa; phylum Arthropoda; class Insecta; order Lepidoptera; family Lycaenidae; genus Eumaeus; species Eumaeus atala. Next base: position 14,486 of record JAFELO010001639.1, read on the forward strand.
ATATATATTAAGGGGCAAGTTGCAGCTGGGAGTCTCGGACAACTACCAGAAACGACTTCATACACCTTTTTACCAACCAACATCAAAAACTGTACTGCTAACCATTGTCATAAACTGTCACGTATAGAAACTTTGTTCATGATTATGAATGTGGAAAGACAATAATGGAATAAATGTATTTAAAGTCTAACTAAACCTCTTACAGTCTCTTAACCCCCAGAACTCCTTTTATTATAATTAAAACTCTTACACTCTCAATAATTACTGTCGTCATTTAACATTCGCACTTAAAGAAAAATAAACTTTGAAAAAATCTTGGTTAATGAATTGCGTTCAGTCTGTGAATCCCGGGGAATTCCTTATATTATTAGAAAATATATTCTATGTCACATATATTAGGTAATGCTATTGTTGTATGGCACTACTACTGGGTCTTCTTCTTGGACATTGCTGTCCTTAGAGGGTATTATTTATATATTTAAATTAGGCACCCCAACAGCACACTCGTTATTACAATACTGATAAATAGCAGTTTATGGATTATTCTGGTGAGTGTTACAATAATAGGTGTACTCGTCATTCACAAAAGAAATATCATGCGGTCTAAAATAATATTTGAACAATAATAGTTGAAATTGAGTTAACAACATAAGATGCCAATAATTAAAATTCTCATAAAGTGTGATACTATGTGGTTAACATCATTACAAATATTCATTAGATTAACATGCAATAATAAAAATTCATCAGGTCAATGTCAGTCTAAAAATTTAATTGGTAAATGTAATAAAATAAGAGTACTAATAAAATTAATAAAATGTTAAAATTAGGATTAAGTCAAAGTAATATGTTAGGCCACCCAATAATTACGAATAAAAATAAGAGTACAATCCAGGTGTCTAATAATCCTAATAACCTATAAGAAATAATAAATAGTTATTAATGGGGTAGGCATTATAAGTGTATAAAGCATATAGTTGACAACTTCAATTTATAAAGATTGAATCAAGATAAGAAAAGAAAAGTAAACTTATGTTATTGTGGGATTATATTAGGGATTTCGGGCACCCAGGTAAATCTCATAGCCCGGGTCGGGTCGCGAGGGGACTACTATCCCCTCTGGACTGGCATGACCGTGGAGGTACCTGTCGTTCACATGCCGTTGCTGTAAAGTGATAGTTATGTTGCTCATGAGTAGCTTGTGACTCAATGGCGAGAACCGGCGAAACAAACTCCATGAGTTTATGGCCGTCGGCAATGTTGAAAAGGCTCCGATTTCTCCTTTGCTCCCATACCTACTATAAAAATATATGTATTTTATCGAAAAGCACGTCCTAATCCCTTACAATACACCTGCAGACAGTGTGTACCTGTACACTTGTATTTATGTAATTATTTTGATTTCGTTTGTATCTCTTGTACATAATGTCTTTGTATTAAATAGTAAATGAGTGAAGTTAGCGTACGACAAAGCTATATATGGAGGCTGCGCTTAGGAAGACGAAGAATTGGTCGACCGTTCACCAGGTGGGAAGACGATCTCTGTGCAGTAGCCGGACCGGGATGGATGCTAGTAGCAGGAGATCAGTCGTCTTGGCTGTCATTGACAGAGGCCACGTCGAGCAGTGGACCGATAGGGGCCGATAATGATGATTATATATATATATATATATATATTATTGTGGAGCTCCGCAATGTTCACTTTACTGGATTTTAAATAACCTGATTTCTTTATTGTCCGGATTATCAAGAGAGAGATAGGCATCCGTTCCGAGGGATCAGTTAACCTCAGCGGCGAGAGCAGGCGCAAGGCATGGGCTGCAGGCGGCGCTCGCTACGAGTCCAAGATCCAAATGTAATAAATTGTTTATTCGCATGTTCCATACTCGCGGGAGGTACTATCTTGACACTACATACAACTTGACAAATTTATTGGCGTTAGCTTTTTTGACTAGCTTTGAGGACTACCGAGACGCATATTTTACTATTACAATTTATATTATGTGACAGGAAGTTGCGCAGTCATCAAGCTCCAGCTACACGTAGGATATAAGGAACGATATGGTGGGCACCAGCTAATGACAAACACTTCCATTACAGTACGTGTAATTTAAACATCGTACTTACAGCTACCGCGCTAACGCATGTGGAACAGTGGACATGAAAAAATGTACGTACATCTTTATGATAGTTTAGAAATATCCCAATTAAATATAAGAAAAGAAAAGGAAGTTAATAATAAAAATAATTAGCAAAAAGTACCATCTTAATCGCTATCACATAATCCATCGTTAATTTTCCTTCTGTTTTGCGAGTTCATTGTTTAGTTAAGCCCTGCCCCGGCCGTCGTTCAATGGCTCCGGGCTTAGAGATGTTATCATCCGTAGGAACAGCCGTCGCTTCACGGCTCAGCTCTCGCGTACCGGTAAAATTCAAACGAAACGTTGGAGCCTCTCGATGTCCACAAGCTCTCGGACACATCCGCATTATTGTTACGCGTATTTATATCCAGTTGCTTACATCGCTTGAGAGGTTCTGTTACTTAGACTTGCACCATCTTTTGAAACCACTATCATATCAAGAGGTGGTATAGACCGAACTTTTGATGACCTCTTGCATATTATATTTGTCGTATCATTTAATTTTAAAGCGGAGGACCTCGATCGGCGTGCGATGCGTCTGGGCAGAGCCATGGGGTCAGCCGTGTTGGGGGCACGACACACTTTTTTTGTTACATACAGCTACCACTCAGACGTCACGGAACTTTCTCTAAGGTTTTTTTTATATTTTGATAATTTTATTATCTACATACAAAAGTAAAATTGGAATTAAAAGTGTAGTGAAACTATTTGTGTCTAGTCACGAGTCATTTTGCGCTTCACTCAGGTACACCCACACAATGTCAACCGACACAAACGGTCCAAATAATGTGGATCCGACATTATTAATGGGATCAAACTGGGCATATGACCTCGGGAATGATAATATCGATGGAAACGACTTTTTGAAGTGCAAAATAAACAAATGCGTTGATTCAAGCTCTCCTGTGTACGACTGATGATCGTGACGACTTGCCTGAGTTTGACCCTGATAACAGTGATTTTGATCCGAGTTCATGGCGCTTAACCGCTGACCTGTGTTTTAAGGGGAAAAGTATAGCAGGCAGTCAACTTATTAAAACCCCCAGTAAAGTCTTGAAAGAATTAGCATCCACATGATTGTCGCAGATAATATATCCAGGTATTAATTATCACTCCAATTCTAAAGAACATTTTGTTGCTAGATTTGTTAACTTCTGCACCTACCCTCATAAATTTGAATAATGACAGACCGAGAGAAAATTAGATGACTAATCGACTGGCAGCAGCCAGTCGATTAGTCACGTCTTTGATGAGCTGTTGGAAAGATTTCGGCGTCGAGCAGATTGTAGTATCAACAGTACCCTCTCACTTGACACAAATCGATTGCCGTTTGCATCGACCAGCATTCAAGACGGAAGTAACTACTCGTCAGCAACTACAAAAAGAGCTCCAGGCGTTTTCATATCTGAAACGTAAAGCACCTATCTTCGTGTATTTCACTTCATTAAGCAAAATCAAGTGCTTTACTGTGGTAAACTGGGACATAGGCAAGTAGAGTGCCGTAAAAAGCTATCGGATGCCAAGAAGTAATATAATAAGAATGACGTCATCAAGCTCCGGAACAACAACTATGTCATCGAGCGACAACCGGCCGCCGTCAACGTGGTGGTGTGCTACAAATGCAACAACCCAGGGCTCATCGCCAGTCGCTTTATTACGTACCACGGCAGGGGAGGAGCATCGTGTATTAAGCACGGTTGACTCTCCATCAGGAATTTTGATACAATCGTATACTATCATACACTATCGTACACTATCGTACACTATCGTATACTATCGTACACTATCGTGTTACACTTTTGATTTTGATTCGTTTGCCGGGTTAAGGTACTATTAAGAGATTTAGTGGAAAGCATCAGAATTTACATTAATTAGTGATTTAACTGTTAGCACATGTACGATGATAGATGTTAACTTGATCTGTTAACTGTAATAGCTCATTAAATATGAAACATTTACTGGTTGCTATTTTAAAACAATATTTAGAAATTTATAAACGACTGCTCCACTACTCACGTAAGTACTGCGGATTAAGCTAAGTGATCCTACTCGTACTGTACAGAGGCAAGCCTATTACAATTTAACTTCACATGAGCGTCAGGTTATTCGAGAGGTAGTTGAAGAGTTGTTACGCAAACTGTTACAATTATAAGGCCAAGTCAATATTATATTATAAACCCCACTATACAGATTCACATCAGGCAAGAATCCGTTCGAATTTCGAAGCCCAGTAATGAAGAAATGTGACAGAAGTTAATAGAAGTTTTAAATAAGGAACCATTCGTCATGATTTGCGACCCGCAAAATCCAATGGAACTCCTTACAGATGCGAGTGCAGACGGATATGATGCTGCCTTGCTAAAATTGGTTGAATACCTTCAAGCAGTGACCTGTTGCTTATTTTAGGAAACGCACGACATCAGCTGAGTCCCGGTACCACTCGTACGAGCTGGAGACACTAGCTGTATTTAATGCGGTAAAATATTTTAGGCAATACTTACATGGCCGAAAGTTCGTGGTGATGACAGATTGCAACTCTTTGAAATCGTCACGGACAAAAACCGACCTCACACCGAGAGTCCATCGATGGTGGGCCTTCTTACAAATATTTGACTTTGATATAAAATACCGGGTTGGTAAGCAAGTGACTCACGCAGACTTTTTGTCTCGTGACAAATTACCGGTTGAAACACCACTTCAACAGGCACCGGGTGGAACAGTGTGGGGACCTACCCAACCATGGTTAAAGCCTTTTCGTGGCTTAGTAGTCTGGGGTGAATTCAGGCCAAGGGGATCTTTGATCCCCTCTTATAAGAAGAGGGGGCTAAATATCAGGACGAGGAATCACTCTCGGTACCCCGCTTATAAGAAGAGGGGACCAAAGAGCAACAGGAGGAGGCGCTTTTGCGCACGGGGCAAGGGGCGAGGATGGGAACCTCACCCCATTGCACTGTCCCAAAGTTGGTGGGGTGTAGTATGGCACCACCCCTATCTGTAGAGGTGGTGTTGGTCCCTCAGGGGGCTGCCTAGCCGTCGAGGTGCCCTGATGATTTGTTGTTCTGGGGCACCTCACGAAGGACGGCGTTCATGACACTCGTGGTGGTTTTTGTGGGTATCCGGCACCATCATGTACCGTAAGTCCCACACACCCAGGGTCAGTGAAGGCGCTTAAATTTCGATTTTTACTACTTTTCGACCTAACTAGTATTGTGTGTTGTTTGTAAGGGTTATAGAGATCCTAGTAATGTATCAGTTTACGAAATCAGTACGTTTTCGTAGCCAAAAGTTAAAGGGAAATATTATTTCCACATCGGAGACTGCAACATCTGAGCTGCTTGTTAATGTCAGTGAAATGAACTTAGATTTCGTTCTAGTTCCGTGCAACAGTCTAGTAATATTCTACTTATCGGTTTCCTTTTCCCCAGGTTTCGTCATTTAACCGAGACAGTCGTTGATTTGGTTTCCGCTAAGTTCGTTAAATTTTTTGGATTAAGGGGTAGTCCCATGCTGCACTGCAGCCGAAGTATGCCGAAACAGTTGGGGCCCTCCCTCTCACTCCTCCTTTTAAATAAAAAGCAGTAAAAAGCAAATCGTTATTACATTATTCATTACAAGATAATAAAAAAAAATTGCGACCAAAGCTACGTATAAAATAAAAACCTTAAATCATGTCAGTAAATGTACGCGGGGTCATTACCACGCGAAGAATCAGAAGGCGAATGTTTATCGCCATCTGACCCGGAAAGTATCGCGCACCGCGAATGTGCTTATTATATTAATGAACTTGTCTCATTTCTATAATAGCCGCAGCTAAGACGCACTTGAACAAGTTTTTGTTAGATAACAAACAAAAAATAATAATAATAATAGACAAAGATGATAACATGATATCTCCAAACACATAAAATAATATGCAGTGTCGTGATACAATTATGTTATATTACAGACAGCACGTTAAGTTTGCGCTACACCGGATTTGTCTGAGGTCACGTCGGATTGACGTCCTATTGACTTGGAACATTGAAGGAATATAGTGGCCTTGTGTCTGCCCACGCGCCTCTGCATTTTTCCATTTTGTTCTGCGTAGTGCACAGCGCTCTACAGCGATGACTCCTTTTTACATTATTTTATACAAAAAACACGTCATGTTACATATTTTAAGTCACCTCCAATGAATTCGAATGACGCACTACTACAGTATAGACTACAGACAAAATCAACAACAAAAATAAGCATTTCCATAGTTTATGTGTTGCTCTGGTACATAAACATAAACTACCATATTGCCAAGTTTCACCCACATCTAGTCTATAGTTTTGGCGCGATGGAATAACAAATACCGTATGGGTGTTATCCGTACTTCCTTCCAATCTTTTGCATTTATAATATTAATAAGATTCATTGTATAAAGAATGTAACATTTATGCTATTTATAACAATTATTTACACAACATACACATATTTATGATCACATAAAGAGGTATGTTATTGACATTTGATAATACATTATAAAATATCAATTGGATAACATAAATGAATAAGCCACGCACATGGAGTCACGGACGCCTCACGGTCACTGAAAACCTTAGTGTAGTAGGCATTCGAACTGTTAAGACTGGGCAGGCGCCGCTAATCAGTATTAGTTCCCTCCTAAAAAAAAATCCTTAGTGTAAGATAGACAGGAAAGATCTGACTTAGGCGGGGGTCACACAATGCAAAATAAAAATGAATAGGATCAGTAGAACGGTTCCGCGAATGACCTAATCAGCATTGTTCCCAATATTAACGACACATTCACATGGTCGGCGGGGCGCGATGGATAGAGAAGCCCAGAGACAGTACGTATATATGAGGATTACGCACTTCTCCTAGCAACTTGTAGAAGTTTGACATTAAGACTTACATTATATTACGACAGACATGTAATTTCGTATCGTTACATAGTTAATTAGTTCACTTCAAAAGATAATTTTCATAGATTTAGTTATTACAGACAACAAGTTATTTACAATAGTGACTTGCACTAATCACTCAAATATGTCGCAGCACGCACCAGCGATGACGTGTTTGTGTCGTAGCCTGTCGGTGACGTGTCGGCGCGGCGCCGCGTCGTGCCGCTAACATGTCGAGGCGCGAGCTCATACGCTGATAATGATTCTGTCAATCACATATTCGCGTCTGGAGCCATCGCTCCTCATCTCGGCTGACGTTGACAAGTGTATCAATAAGTAAAGCTCGGTGTGTGTGTGAACGAACACCACCTAGGCAGAGAACTAAAGTTTCCGATATCACGCGAAGGAGAAGCTCACTGAAGTGGTCACACACACAGAAGATCAGATGGCAGACGGACCATAGTGGGTTCTGGAATGGAGGCCGCGCTTAGAAATATGAAGTGTGGGTCGACCATTCACCAGGTGGGAAGATGATTTCCGTGCAGTAGCCGGTCCGGGGTAGACGTGATTAGCAGATGATCGGTCGTCTTGGCGTTCATTGAAACAGTCTAGCAGTGGACCAATAAGGGCTGATGATGATGATAAAATACAATACATGTAACTTACAAGTAAATAAAATACATACCTTTGCGTCGCGCAGTCGCATAAAAAAATAGAAAATATTCATTAGGTCTAGAAATAGTAAGTTTTCGTATTCATAATAAAGATACATGAGGTGTAGAATATAAATACTAATAAACAAATTAAAATGTTGATTTAGCAGACAAGCATCAAAGGATCATTCAGAACGACACGAAAACTTTCATAACTATTGGAATAAACTAATATCTGCCCTATGCCTTATAGACAAGGTACCTTATAGTAGATCACCGTGTCACGGAGTATTAACATATCATAGTACATTTATTTATAGGTTTTATTTTAATTAAACGTCGCTGTCAATTATATTTTTTCATGTCAGTGGTAAATATTTATTACCTACATTCGGTGTACACGGCTAGTGTGACAGTGTGTGTGGAAATAAGGGTACACATTCACTTTATTCGGAATTTTAGTATCATCATCATCATCATTATCGGCCCTTATCGGCCCACTGCTGGACAGAGGCCACTCTGAATTAATGCCAAGACAACCGATCTCCTGCTACTCGCATCCATCCCAGACATTTTTAGTATAAAATAGAGTAATTACTCTATTGCAGTTATGGTTACGTAGAAAGAGAATCCGGCGGACATTATGGGCGAGGTGCGCATGCTCTCACTACAATGACGTGAAGTAACTTCATTAAGTAAAAAGTAGTTTTAGTGCGAGGCAGTGCCCGCGCTGCTGGACCACGCTGACGCGTCCACACGCGACTGCCTCAGTATCATTCAAATCTGTTTCCCGTAGGCGGCAGGATCCACTCAGACTCTTCGGACCGGCCATTCGCACTTTGCTATGTTACTTTAGTATTTTTTCACGAGCTTGGCCAACCACTCATTCACATCACTGCTACTCCTGTGTCGCCAGGATCTGTCCACAATGAGAAGCCGTGGCACATGCCTCCAAGATACGTCGCGCTGTATATTATTTTTAAGGTTTCCAAAGACGGGCCCCAGGTAGAGGTCGAGATATTAGTAAAGGCACAAAAATTACCTTTAACCTTTTCTCCGGTTTCTTTTATGTACTCTAAAAAGGTGAATTAATTTTTTTATATTAGTGCTAAATAGACAAGGGTTTCTGTGCGCTTAACAGACAAGGTGTTGAATTTAACACTTGATCAAATAATTAAACTCTATATTATAATATTTCCACAATTATTTAATTAAATTTACGTTTCCGATCAGGTAAACAAATATCTTTGTTTACCTAATGATAAGTCAAGGCCGGACATAAATGTAAATATAATTAAATAATCGTGGAAATATTATATAAAGTTTATTTATTTAATCAAGTGTTGATATGACGAATTTCCATCAAGAAGTGACAACATATTAAATGAACTACATTTTTGAATTTAGTACGCGGTGACGATTTTAAGCGGTCTTTAATTATATTTGGAATGTTTCATGTGGTGCCAATTTTAATCGGTTTCTATTTTTCCACGCCAGAATTAAACTGGCACAGTAGTTGGATTTAGTTTCGATTTCAGATCTCGAATTACCTTGAACTATCAGGAGTG
>JAFELO010001639.1:26035-74684 GCA_017140195.1 Eumaeus atala
GGGGGGGGGGGGGGGTCGGTCACCGGCATTTTCGGTTCATCAGCCAGCCCCACGCGTAAATGATTTTCCCCAAGAAACCGAAATAAATAAGTAAATGCCCTTATTTATTCTACACGAATTATCATGGTCTGGATAAGTTTTTAACAAAGCGTTAGTCTAAAACCTTTATGCGTACATCTGAGCCGCCATGTTTCATCAGTCCACGGTTCCATCAAACAAATTTCAATTTTGTCATCAATCAAGTTCGATGGTACCAAGTGATGGTAAATCAGATTCTAAGATTTTGTTACTTAGTCACTGGCTTAGTCTTAACTTAAGTAGTCGAAATCTAACTGTACCGAATAAAATCTTGTTAAAAGTGTAGAAGAATAAGTGGTTTTATAAACCACGATAGAATGCGTAAAAGTAGTTTTATTGTGATGTACTTAAGACCTCAAGAATAAGTAGGCCAGTGAAATGTAGTGAAAAGTAAAAGAAAGTTATAACGGGATGAAACCCATTAGAAAAGTAAGATATGTGATCGTCTTGATCACATCAGAAAAATAAAATAAAAATAAATGACAACACAGGTTGGGCACGAGCATGGGCTTGGCACGGGCACAGGACACGGCGCACGTACCGACTCAGGATGGGTACGAGCATGGGCCTGGCACGGGCACAGGATGGGCACGAGCATGGGCTTGGCACGGGCACAGGATGGGCACGAGCATGGGCTTGGCACGGGCACAGGACACGGCGCACGTACCGACACAGGATGGGCACGAGCATGGGCCTGGCACGGGCACAGGACACGGCGCACGTACCGACACAGGATGGGCATGAGCATGGGCCTGGCACGGGCACAGGACACGGCGCACGTACCGACACAGGATGGGCACAAGCATGGGCCTGGCACGGGCACAGGACACGGCGCACGTACCGACACAGGATGGGCACGAGCATGGGCCTGGCACGGGCACAGGACACGGCGCACGTACCGACAGAATCGGGAATTAACAATGCTAATTGATCGAGGCCCTCTCTAGAGAGAGGTTTGACAGATGTTCTTCAACAATGGTTTTAATAATTTGTACCACTTCAATATCACACCTGCTTTGTGTACGAGGTAGTTCTGAACTACAACGGCGCATTGCAGCGGCATTGGAACTACACGACCACGGAGGTGCCTCTCGCTCACACGATATCGCTGCAAAATAGAATTTATGCGGCTTATTAGTTTACGGTGAGTTTATGAAGGCAAAGCAGTTTTTGAGAGGAAAGGAGGAAGGACATTTTTGCATCATGGTAGTGATATTTATGAATATCGGTAGTCTTTAGAGGTCCGTCTTCTATCGTATACGGGGATAACTTTACTATACAAAGTTTTTTCTAGCAAAATATATATATATATATATATATATATATATATATATTTCTATCTCATAATATGGTAACCAGTCACGTCAATGCGCCCAACATCTTTGAGTTTTCAACGTAATTTCCACTCCCAGATCAAAAGACGCACCAGACGCAGCGCGGTAATTGCGTTTTGATTTGACCTATTTGGCGGCACAATAACAAACAGGTGATCCAAGATCCTTGGATGACTGCCAGCCGTGATATTAGAATTCTTATATTTATTCCCTTATGAGAATTCATAAAATTCTCAGGCATTGACATAATTGATGAAGTGTCATTATTATTTTATAGAAACAGCATGATAGCAGCACATTATTCCGTAGCGTCGTGGTATTTTATTTAAGTAGGACCCCAGCGGTACACACATTAATACATTCATAGCAATAAAATAATTAAAAACAATTTCCGATGCTTGCATTTTTAAAGGCATAGGTTCACAAGGCAAAGTTAAAAATAAAATGAAATAGTAAATTACATTGAATTAATTAATAAACAAAGAATTAACCAGAACATATAAATTATAAAATAAAAATTGCAACTTTAGTAATGTCAGATTAATAAATATTATGTATCGAATGTCAAAGAAAATTACAAAAATAAACAGGTAGAATTTAGGAGTAAGGTCATAGAACTAATGGGACAGAAATTAAATATTAATGAATTAATAAATATTTATGAATATACAATGTTTATTTATTTTATTTCTGTAACACTGGCGTTGCAAATATAATTGTATTCCTGACACATTCTAGTAATAGGTGCTTGTGCACCCAATTTTGTTCTCGGTGCAGAACCGCGTAAGAGTTTGGCGATTGTAGGACGAGGTAATTTGTAGGGTTATCCAATTGAAATTATGTAGCAAATTGCAGCATCCTGTCCGCCCATTTGCCACTCTATGGTGAAGAAAGAGGTCATGTACCACTGGGCGTGTTTTCAGTGATGGTGTTTCAAAGAAAGCTAGACGCTGGTCATAAGGGTTACTATGGGAGATGCCACTGCATGTATAGAATAGGCAACGAATGAACGTTCTCTGTATATTTTCCATACGTTGCGACTGTACAAAGCATGAGAGATTCCAGACGATGGAGGCAAATTCCAGATCACTGCGTACCATGGTGATAAAAAGTAGCATCTTGGTAGTATAATGAAATTCTTTACTACTTCTTTTTATGAATCCCATCATTTGGGCTGATTTTGTGACCATATTCTTAATGTGAGAAATAGAGCGGAGCTTGTAGTCCAAAGTAATGCCGAGGTCTCGTATTTCTTGGACTACTTTTATTTCGTGGTCCCGATGTTGTAGCTTGAGCGATGTATAAGTTATGTTGCATAACTTAACATGGAAACACTTTTGGAGATCATTTTGAAGCAGTACTGATTTTGAGAGCGTTATAACCTTTCTATAAAATTTTAGATCATCGGTGAAGAGCGATAAATTACTATGTCGTCGGTCGTAAAGACCGAACAAATGTCATTAATAAATAGTGAAGATAAAATGGGACCCATATAGGTGCCTTGGGCATACCTGACGTGTCTATGTATATATTTGATTCGTAGCCGTTAATGGTTACAAGCTGTGGCCTTTTATCAAGGTAGGAGGTAAACCATCCAAGTAGTGGTCTAAAGATGTAGTTTTGATATTAGTAGTGTGTGACTAGCTTTGTCGAACGCGCTGGTAAAATCTGTATATATGACATTCACTTGTGAGCCCGCATCAACTTTACATGAAAGATAAGATGTTAATGAAAATAAATTCGTTTCGGGCGTACGACCCTTTCGGAAGCCTTGCTGGGAGTCGCTATGGTAAGTCTCAATATGACATGTTATCGATGGACAAACCACAGATCCGAAGAGATTTGAGAAACTAGACAAAATTCAAATAGGTCTGTAGTTCGAAATTTTTCTCTCATGTCCCTTTTTGTGTGTAGGTACTACCCGAGCTCTTTTCCAAACTGTTGGAACTTTACCTGAAAGCAGTGATCGCTTGAATATAGAATATAAAGGAAATATCAACGAAGCAGTGCACCTTTTAATAAAAACTGGTGGAATTCCATTCGGGCCTGCTCCTTTATAGATATTGAGATTATGTATATTTTCCAGGATATCCACATTGACGCACTAGGAAACGCTTGCTGTCTCTCTCTTGCCGGAAGGTGAGGGAGTGATAGTGTCGTCCCGCTTGCGCCCTAGCCCTCTCGTCCTTGTTCGGAACGCGGTCAGGAACAATTGTTATTCCGTGCCGTGTTTAGAACTCGGGCGAAGCGAACGAGCTTTTTGTGTACATATAGTCTGGTATATAAAGGAGACCTAGACCAAACAGGTCCGAAGCCGCACCACGCGACATACTCCCCGACCTTTTTGAAGAGATATCGGGGCAGTGGACAGCGAGTCCGAAGGAGGACCAACCACCACTGAAGAATGCCACGGAAGAAGGTCGAACGGGTGATTGTAGGAAAATCTCTGTTCCCTTCTGAAGAGGAAACGAATGAATGAAGCGCGCGGCGTCCTCGTCCACCGAAGGACCTTCCAAGCTGGTCGCAGTGGAGGAATCACACTCGACTGCCACCTCTTAATCATCACCGCAATCACCATCTCGGTCTGCACACGACCCGCCTACATCACTGCATACGTCACCTGTGGCTCGCGAGTCGGAAATGGCTGGCCCAGCGGCGCCCGAGTAGGACTCGTCAACGACGCCGGGCGTCGCCTCCATTTCGACTGCTGTGTATGCAGGGGACGTCGAGCCTGCCTTCTCCAGCGGATCGGTTGACATGACACGATATCGCAGCTTCGCCGCCGCTCTAGAAAGCCCCCGGTAGGTAAGCCCTAGGTGAGCCCTTACTCCCCACCCCCCATCCCCGCCTACCACGGTCCGCAACCCCAGCGAGTCCCAGCCGCCGCGCAGACTATCGGAGTACCCTCCGATAGATGTGGAGTTTCTGCCAGACTGGCAGAGGCATTTCCGCACCCTGCGTGACGTGCTGGGACACGCACCCAACGCCCGGCGCTTTGGGAGGGGCACAAGGTTCCTGGCACAGTCGACTGAGGAGTTCCGGGCAGACCAGACCTTACTGACGCCCTTAACTAAGGACAACCCGGCGGTGCAGTGTCACTGTTACTCCCCACCCTCAGACCTCCCCAACAAGGTGGTTATAAGAGGTCTGCCAGTGGGGACAGACACCGAATGCATCGCCGAGGAGCTCAGGGGCCTGGGCTTCCCGGTGCGCTTCGTCCGGCATATACCGACGAGAGGCGGGAGACCCGGCTGCCTGTACCACGCGCAGCTGGAACGCCTGAACAGCGAGGAGCTCACGTGCCTCTACGAGGTGAGAGGGCTCCTCTGCATGCCCGGAGTGGTCGTGGAGGGGTGGAAGGGCAGACAGGGACCGTCACAGTGTCACCGTTGTCAGCTCTTCGGACACTCCTCAACGAGCTGTCACCGGGAAATTAGGTGCGTCCGCTGCGGTGGGGTCCATGCAGTCGGGGACTGCCCGCTGCCGAAAGGAGCCACCCCGACCTGCGCCAACTGCAAGGGCCCTCACACGGCCAATGATCGGAGGTGTAAGGCCTTCCCTAGGGAGGCCAGAGCCCGAGGCATGGTCGTCCACCCACCTATCCCACCCAAGCCCGCTGTGCAGGGAGACCAGTTTACACTGGTCCCTCACGGCCGACACCACGCCGCACCCGCGCCCGCGGCTCCGTTGCGGAGGGAGGGACAGGTCGAATACGGCCCAGGCTCATCCCTAGCCTCCCCGGCCAACGACCCCAAACACAGGTAGGTGAAGACGATCAAGCTCAAAAGGAAGCGCACTCGTAAGAGGAAGCCCCAAGCTGTGGCCGTCCCAAGATGCCACCCACCGCAGCAGGAAACCACCGCGACCGCAGTGCGCCGAGTACCCTCACAGGCTAGGGACCCAGAATACGCACGCTCACAATCACGCGCACCAACTCACCCCACAATACAGACACCAAATCCCTCACCACGGAAATCAGTCCCCCCAACTTCGCGGGAAACGAGGCGCTTGGAAGGGGAGCAGCGACGGCGCGATGAGCCCAGAGTCCACGTTGACGATCTCAGGGAGCTAATCCGGGAGATCGTCAGGGAGGAGCTGAGGGCGGTCGTGAAAGACGAGCTGACCAGGGTGTTCAGAGACCAGAGCATCTGGGTGAAAATCACACACGCACGGAGCCAACCAATGGGGAGCCAGTGATGGATCATGACGAACTCAAGGTCGCTTACTGGAACCCACGATGTATAGGAGGCAAGAGCGACAGTCTCCGGCTGCTCGCTTAGTAGTATGATACCGAATTACGTCGCGTATCGGAGGGACGAGGTGTCGCCGAGCGGGAGGCCGTACCGAGGTACGGCTGTGCTCGTTCGGCAGGACATCGTCCACGACGAATTGAGACAGGGCCCCTTCACTGACATGGGCTCGGCTGGTATAGTCGTTCACATGGCGGGGGAGGAGCTCAGGATCTACGCGGCGTACAGACATCCCGGGAACAGTTTTGACCAAGGTGATGTCCGCAACATGCTGGGGAATGGCGGCCAGGTGTTGTTGGTCGGCGACCTGAACGCCAAGCATCCAGCTTGGGGATCGGCCGTCCCAAGCAACGCTGGCTTCAGGCTGCAGGAGGATTCGGAAAAGCGCGGCTACACGGTGCCAGGACAACCGTGTCCTACACACGTGCCTACGGATCCTCTGCGCACCCCGGACGTTCTGGACATCGCCCTACACCAGAACCTCAAGGCCACGATCAACATCGAGGTCCTGTACGACCTCGACACTCAACACCTACCCATCCTCGTCACACTTGATTCCGGAGCAATCCTTAGGGAAGGAGTGCGGACCAGAGAGAGGATAGACTGGGCCGTCTATCAGAATAGCCTAGTCGACGTCACCATCGCCGGGCAACTGTCTACCCAGGACGAGGTGGAGGCTGCCGCTCGCCGCTTCACGGAAAGAATCCAGGAGGCGCGGGTGGCTGCGACCACCGTTGTACCGGAGATAGCGTGCCGGCGGGGTGAGCTCCCCCAGAGCCTACTGGCGGACCTGCAGTGGAAACGCCAGATGAGGAAACTCTGTGCCCGCTGTCCGGGGATCAAGGCACAACTCAACAAGCTCGGTGAGGAACTGTCTGCGAAGGTGAGGGAATGTCGTGGAGCAGATTGGGAGAGTACCGTCTTCCATGCCAGCGAAAACGACACTAACCTGCACGCCCTAAACAGACGTCTCACGAGGCCAAAGACCACCATCACTCCACTCCTAGACACCACAGGCGCGAAACACTACGGAGGGCAGGCACGCGCCGAGGTGCTCGCATCACATCTACTCATGCAATTTTCACCGCACCCAGCGGCGCCGTCATTCGCAGAGCACCACGAGCAGGTGGAGTGTCGCATTCGAGAGCTCCTTCAGAGCCCGACTCCGCCACTCAGCGGGAAGGATTTCATTTCCCCCTCTGAGCTGCGGAAAGTCGCACTTCGCCTGTCGAGGCGCAAAGCTCCAGGCCCCGATGACATCCCCCCCCCACAGCGCTGATGATGATGCCTAGGCAAGCAGCCGTGGCTCTCACTCAGATCGCAAATGGCATTCTCCGGACGGCCCACTTACCGGAGACCTGAAAAGAGGGGTGGGTCATCGTTCTGCCGAAGTCGGGCAAGCCCCGAAGCCTGCCTGGAAGCTACCGGCCGATAACGCTGCTGTCCCACATCGCCAAGTCGTTCGAGAGGCTTCTGCTTCGGAGGCTGAAGCTGTACATTCCCATAAGGGACGAACAGTTCGGCTTCCGGAGCGGCCACACGACCACGTTGCAACTGACGCGGGTGATCCACCACTTGTCTGTAGAGATGAACAAGGGGAGACACTCTGCCGCAGTCTTTCTCGATATGGAGAAGGCCTTCGACAGGGTGTGGCACCCGGGACCCTTGTACAAGTTGGTGGACGCCGGCGTCCCGCTGGCGTTTGTGAGACTAGTGGCGTCATTCTTGGAAGGTAGGACCTTCCGGGTAGTGGTGGAGCGGAGGCACTCCTCGGTGAAAGCCATATGTGCCGGAGTGCCACCGAGCAGTTGCCTATCCCCTTGCCTGTACGCGGCCTACACCAACGACATCCCCACACACAAATCACCCTTCGGGAAAGGGTGAGGTAGATGTCATGCTCGCGCTGTTCGCCGACGACAGCGCATACGTAACCTCGTACCGAAAGCCGGAGCTCACTACTGGGCGCATGCAGCGCATGCCGGACCGGTTGCCGGAGTGGCTCGACAGGTGGCGCATGTCCGTCAACGTGGATAAGACGACGGCGCTATATGTCAGCAAGAGGCGCTCCATGCCGGGGCCGTTAAAGTTCAGAGGCCAGGATGTGTCTTGGGAATCCCCAGTCGTGTACTCGGATGCAGTATCGACCGCGCGTTGCGGATGGGCTCGCAGGTGGACCGAGCGGTCAACCAAGAGAGAACAGCCCGCGCTTTGCTGTGGCCGGTACTAGCGTCCGGAATTCCTACACGGTACACGGACGAAACTGGGGATTAACAAGACATATATCCGGTCACGCCTCACTTACGCCGCCCCCGCATGGTACGCGCTAACCTCCCAGGCCCAGAGGAAACGCCTGCAAGCCCAGCAAAATATATCCCTACGGGTCATCACGGATGCCGGTCGCTAAGCCCGCAATGATGTGATCGCGCGTGACTTGCGGATAGAGTTGCTGGATGAGTTTGTGGTTCGATTGTCGAGCGCTATGTTCAATAGGGCAGACAATGGACCGCATGCTCATCTACGCGACCTGGCCCCGCTACACGCGCGACCACCTGACGGGAGACCGTATCCGCGTGAACTCCCGCGAGACCCGTGTTCGCGCTTTACTGATTGAGAAACATTTGTACAGGTAGAGTAGGGATCCTCACCGTGGTACAAGCCGTGTCGTGGCGGCTTAGTAGCCTGGGGTGAACCCAGGCGAAGCCAACTAAACCGAAGGGATCTTTGCACTCCTCTTATAAGAAGAGGGGCTAAAAGTTCATGAGGAAGAATCTCTCTCGGTACCCCACTTATGAGAAGAGGGGACCAAAGAGCAACAGGAGGTAGCGATTTTGCGCACGGGCAAGGGGCGAGGATGGGAACCTCACCCCATTGCACTGTCCCAAAGTCGGTGGGGTTGTCCTGTAGCGCTGGGCAACCCCATCTGTGGAGGTGGAGTTGGCCCCTTAGGGAGCTGACTAGCCGTCGAGGTGCCCCGATGATTGTTGTTCCGGGGCCCCTCACCAAGGGCGGCATTGATGGAACTCGCGGTGGTTTTTGTGGGTATTCGACATTATCATGTGCCGCGAGTTCCACACATTACTGGACCCCACCCCGGGCCGGTGAAAGTGCGTTAATGCGTTTCCCCGCGTCAACAAAAAAAAGTATAGTAGGGATTCCCTTGCGTTTGTCCTTTATATGGCGCCTTTTTTTGACAGCTACTTCGCTTTGTATCGGACTCTAATTTATCTCTAGGGTTATTGACATTTGTATACTTTTGTCTGACTTTGTCCTGCTCTGATTTTAGGCGAATTGAATCCTTTGTGAACCATGTTGGGTATTGGAGATTTGCCTTTTTTTCGTATGGGCACATAAGTTTTGATAACGTTTTGAAGAATATCATTAAAGGTTTCTGCCATGCCAGAGTATGAAGGAACAGAGAGTACACCTGCGTCTGCGCACACTCTTGTGTATACACTATAACATGTCTCGCGCAGTTGGCGCTTCTCAGTAGAGCTGGCCGGTGTGGATGAAATTCAATTAGGATGACATTTTTCTCCAGATGTGGTGGTTTCTGACGGTACGTGCGCCATGTCCTAGAGCACAATATGACTATACGGCATAAGAGCGCCAAGTTCATTTATACCTAAATATCATTGCTGTAAAACATCTATGAGACGTCTCTCTATATCAATTCGCATTGCTAATTCCCGATACTGTCGGTACGGGCGCGGTGTCCTGGAGCACAATATTAGTACATTGCGCTAGAGCCTCAAGTTCATGTATACCTAAATAATGCACTTACATTGTATAAGCCATAGATATGGAATTTTAAGGACTAACGAGATACAACGAACATTCCGCATTTTATATCTAATGTCGTACCTTTTTTCGTAAAGTAGTTGATTTTTAATCCTATATTGGCCTAATGTATCCATTTTTTATGTATGCCAGAATAAGATTTTACATAACGCTACTGGAATACCAATAGAGAAAAATGTATTATCAATTGACACAATTCAATAGCAGTACAAGAGTTCTGGCATTTGATGGTCGATACACGTACGATCTGGATTTATCTGTGTTGACTAGGAACGATGATTTTGACTTGGGTTCCCGCTGTAAAGCAAAACATGTGATGTTATTTACAGAATTACTCTTCTGCGTGTTTCTGAAAAAAGATGTTGACAAGCACACAGACCAAAGAGCTTAAGACAAAAATATAAATAGACTTTGCATTTTTGTATATCGTGCCTCACAATCAGGAATAAAAATAAATAACAATGGAATAAAAACCAAAATGTACATTATGAATTATGAAGAGAATCAGTCATCGTGATGGTTTAAGGACGGAATAAATGAACCACATTTTAGTCACGACACAGTACGTACACATACACGTACAACCACACATTGTGTTACAAACATATTTATAAGATTCACGCATGAACATACACGGATCACATTATACAATACACTCATTATCATGTTACAAACATACTTATAAGATACACGCACGAACAGACACGGATCACATTATACAATACACTCATTATCATGTCACAGACATACTTATAAGATACACGCACGAACAGACACGGCTCACATTATACAATACACTTATTATCATTTTACAAACATACTTATAAGATACACGCACGAACAGACACCGTTCACATTATACAATACACTCATTATCATATTACAAACATACTTATAAGATACACGCACGAACAGACACGGATCTCATTATACAATACACTCATTATCATATTACAAACACACTTATAAGATATACGAACGAACAGACACGGGTCACATTATACAATACACTCATTATCATGTTACAAACACACTTATAAGATATACGCACGAACAGACACGGATCACGATATACAATACACTCATTATCATGTTTCAAACATACTTATAAGATACACACACGAACAGACACGGATCACATTATATAATACACTCATTATCATGTTTCAAACATACTTATAAGATACACGCACGAACAGACACGGATCACATTATACAATACACTCTTTATCATGTAATTACCACTTCCTTATATACCTTACACAAATATATGATATTATAAACATCCAAAATCAGTACTGTGGTATTTATAAAAAATATAATTCTTTTCTCCTCCTTTTAAAAGCAATCACGCATATTGTAGAACTAATCTCTTACTGGAAAAGCATTTTCAGTGAAATGTTAACTCCATTTTAATGATGAGCGGATTCAATTCATTAGCAGCTTGAATCGAAGTCTGTCAATGGAGCAGCAGGCAGTCGACAGCAGGAGCTGACTACAAGAGTCAGACTTGCATTGTGTCTAAATATCAGATCTCTCGCTGCCGCTATCAAATAAGGCCACTTCATGTAAGTACAAATTCGTTACCGAGTACCCAGTAGTGATGTGGATTCTACCCAAATTATGACGCCATATTTTACTCGTTTGGATTGTTGTTGAGTATCCTCGCAGTAAATACAAATCACAGTCACTTTGAGATTTAGAAATAATTATAAATGAACTTGGCGAGCGTACAAATTGTAGTTTCTAGGCACAAAAGTGCGTGTTGATGGAGGTGTGTAGCTGTGTCAGCTTGACTGAACAGTAATTTGAGAAAAGTTGATATCGTAAGAGTCATAAAGTGAATTAATATTGAATAAATAGGTCATTTTTGGGATGTGCGTGTTATGCCGAGCCTAACTTATAACCACTTTAAAGAATCCTGACTCACCTCATTCAGTTCACTCACACTCACTCACACACTCAGGGAGATTTTACGCGGTGTGTTCCGCGCTTCGTGCCTATCTCGCGGTAAACCGACCTCAATCAGTTTTACCCTGGATCAGTTTTTCAGCTTGTTTTGTCAGAAGTAACTTTTCCATTAGTAAATATTTAAATTTTAAATTTAAATATCCACCGACATTGAATATTCAACAAGATGTAGATATTGCTTCATATTCCTCTTCCTTTCCACTGTCCCTAACACGGGACCTGTCAATGAACCCGACCCAGTGAGACGGCATCATGTAAAGAAGGACGGCTATGATACTGCATACCATGCAGCTTGATGCTACTGCTTATTAGTGTACGAATCTGAATTACGGCAGAATTGAATAATACTGGACTTCAAATTACAGGAAAAGTGTAATAGCGGCCACGGTTGCTACCGCTAGCTACACTTTAGTCGCTCCAAACTTAATCAATGAAGCGTTGACAAAACTCTACACATTACCTAATACAAGCCATGCCCGCGGTTTTTCTCGTGTTCGAACCAAATTTCATCTCGTCCAGTAATATTTGTATGAAAGAATAACGAATGTAAATACAAAATTTCGCATTTATGAAATCAGAAGGCCGGTCACCATTGAATACATTTCTTTAACAGAGAAGTAAACAGAATTGTGATTGTACAGATTACACAACAGCTTCTGTAGGGACTCACCACTTCTGCTACGAGAATACTTGTAGCCACCGCTACGAGTTCGTCGTGCCACTGTTTCGTAGCAGTCACTGCTACGAAACTGTGATCTTCAAAAACTTAGTAATCGGCGCATGCTAGTATTTCATGACAAGTTCTGTGGAAGCGCGTAACATCAGACATAATCAATATTCTCACATTAATATATAATTATTACTACATATTTCATTGCATATCAAATGTGTAGTAATAATTATGTAATTATAAGTCAACTCTGTTATTGAGTCGGTAAAAACAGGCCTACTTTGAATAGATAGTAATACAAATGGAATGTTTTTTTCAAGATAAAATAATATATAAGCGAGGTAAGCGGTATGAAAGATTCCCGCTATTTGAATTCTTTTTGACAAAGCTTCGTGTTTACAAGCATCGTTTGAAATTAATGTGGAAATTTTCACATATGAGTTTCGTGGCGCGGTGCAAACTGGCCGCGGCATGTGAATAGGTGAAGACGCGGGCCGAGTCCCGCGGGACTACACTAGGCTCGCCGCACCGAGCCGCCTGCCTTGTGATCCGCGCATCTAAAGAACGGCACAGGCACGTGACTAGCTCTTTGAAGTGGCGCTGAATGTGCCGCGTAATCGTCCGCTATTGAAATTCCATCTTTACAATAAATAGCAAAGAGACCGACATTTTCGTAAAAGTGTCAAATTAATCTAAGACGAGCAGAAGCGGGGCCACAAGATAGAATATAATATAAAATGTTGAAAAAACAGGCGTAGCTTTTTAGCATTTCTCATAACTTGTTCTGTTCTATTTATAAAGACGAAAGATTTGTTTCTTGTTTGCTTATTTGAAATGAATGGGCCCCGATACTACTGTACCGATATTTTTTTTAATCTCCCACCGTTGGTAAGCTACACTGCTATTCTAGCTATTCTCGACTGACATAGATTATGTTTCGTTTAAAAAAAAAAGGATGCTTATTGAAACTTAAATGATCTAACCCAAGGTGTTAAAAATAAGCAAAATACTACCTTCAATCGCGTACACTGCGAAAATTATTAATGATAGAACGAAATGATGTATCACATTTTTAAGGACATATCACTATCTATGAAAAAGTGCCTCGACAGCAAGTCCAATAAATAAACCATTACCTAAAACTACTGCAGTACCTTCATATCACCTTTTTTAATTCGATTTGGATATTCCATTCAAAAGCTATCATGAGATTAAATAATAGAAAAAGATCCGCTATGCTAGCTATACGTTGAAGAGATACGGGAGGGGAGGCAACATTACGAAATAAAAACCTGCGCTATAACAAGGCTACTTTTTCAAAAATTATATTAAATAGGGGTGAACGTTAGTATGGAAATCGAGTCCGAAGACTGAACAACGAAAAATGTTGTATTACATACATGTATTGCAACATGAACAGTCCAAAAAAATAAAAATATTGTACAAAGTAACATTATATGCTGACGTAGTCGCGGGTGCACAGCTCGAAGGGTATATTTTATAGTGATTGTATTCTGCAGCGAAGCGCGGGCGCGTCGCTATTTCTAATAAACTTGTTCTCGAATATTATTGTAAGGTGCAGCGTGTGGCGGACATCAAAATCACGGTGGTGATAGTGATAATGACTACAGAGCTCGTAGTACGTGAAGACAAGCGATAAGTGCGTGCCCTGCCTGTACCTTACTCGGCGGTGCGCTTGAAACTCGGCGCGGCGTCGCGTGTCTGTCCTCAGGTGCGCAGCAACTTGTTAGTTCACACAGCAACAGATCAATTCAGCTGCGCTCCGGTAGACGTTCCATTATACCCACTGAACTTACAAGTTGGATGTACTGGCACACCTCTGCCTACCTCTTCTGGGATAACAGGCGAGATGGTGCGTTCACTACATACAATGTATGATTCTAATGGAAATGATTTTCCAAAGCAGTTCTGTATTTTAGGAGCCTATTCAATGTAAACAAACAAAACACCAATCAAATGTTTTCCTTTTATAATATTAGTAAAGATATTTCTAATTTGTATTATTATTAAAAATTATAGAACATGCGCATCATAGAATTTATGTATAACCAACCATGTTTGCTACAACAAAGTATTATATGTTTTTCAATTGAAAATAAACTAGTGTGATAGTGCGATCCGTGAACGCCTCGGTTGACACATGGGACCGCCATCTATCAGGCTCCGGTCAGAAGGTCGCCCGCGCGCTCGTCCGCGCACGGAAACCCTGCGACAGTAGTTTATGATGACCGGGAATTCACGCTTCTCACATTCTGACTAATGGATTTCTTAGCATATACTACTATTTGTAATACTGGACCTACTGTGAGCGCACTTTGGGTATATTTATTGTAAATGGTTTTTAGGTTATATTTTTTTCTACTTAAAAATTTTAGGTTGTTGAAAAGTTTTAGAAAAATTTAATATATATTATTTTGCGACAAATGTGTCTTACTAAAAAAAAGCCATTTACACCTCAAATCATCATTATATCCATATAAAGGAAATGCCGTGCGACTGTATCAAATACACATTGTGGTAAACGTTTTTTATTCGGACAGAGATAATTCTTCATTTGCGTTTGTTTACTCACGCGTGTGTTCAACAATTTCTGTGATAAATCTTCGTCTTCAAACTGCTGTTATAAGCGATATACTGTAAGGCATGCCACATTCATAAAGACACCACTGCTGATATTAACAATCAGTAATGAGGCAGCTGCGCTGCATGACAAACCGGCCAGTAATGTAAAAATTTATAGTACCTCAGGCTTAAAAGCCTGCACAAAAATTGTTAAGGAGTTTTTTGACATTTTGCTAATGAAGTCTAAAATATTATATCCTTTATTGTGATAAATTGAAAACAAGTGGAAAGTTGGTGAACAAGAATTTAATTAAAGGAAGCATCTCCCGGCGTAACATATTTTCTTTTAAATATTTTTTATAGGATAAGGGACATACGAGCAGATGGTAGGTAACTACCGCCGCCCATAGACATCCGCATGACCCCTGGTTATGAAGGTACGTTGCCGTCCTTTAAGATGGGAGTAAGCTCTTTTCTTGAAGAACCCCATACCATATCGGTTCGGAAATATCGACGGTGGCAGCTGGTTCCACATCGAAGCTATGTGCGGTAGGAAATTACGCTTGAAACGCACAGTTATAGACTTTGGGTCATCAAGGTGGTAACGGTGGAACTTAGAGTTATGCCTTGCTGTCCGAGAGTGGAATCCCGTTGCTGGTATTAATCCGTACAACTCCTCGGAACCCTCCTCGTCTTAGATGCGGTAGAAGATACAGAGCGAGCCAACATCTCTTCGTAATGCCAAAGGAATAAGTTGCACGGAAACAACCTAGTCGTCAACAATTCGAGTCGCTCTACGTTGAATACCGTCAAATGGGGGGAGTTGATATTTGGGGACACCAGCCCAAAGGTGAGATCAGTACTCCATATGCGGCCGGACCTGCGCCTTGTATAATTGTAGCCTATGATGTGGCGTGAACTACACTCAGCTTTTTGAAGGCTAGTTTAGCTTTATCTTCCACGTCGTGACCGCGAAACTGATACTTCTACTAGCTGAGGCGATTGAACCACGGCTGTGATTTAACAGCAATGTGTAACGATGAGTGCGGAATGAAGAGCTCCATTCCTTGCTGCACCACATCAGCAACAGCGTCAGCAATAGCGTTTGGATCATCCAGCGAGAAGCAAATCCGTCCCCATGGGTAAGATGCAAAGAAGATACGCATACTATCCCAATCTACTGGTACTGCCAGACACGCCGGCAGCCAAGGAAACGTGGTTACGATCTGTGTTTTACTGGCACCACACTACGGGTAAGACAGTAGTCTGATGAGCCCAGTGGAGCATCGATACAAACCTGGTAGCTTTCCGGTTTGGAGATTAACAGGATGTTCAACAGGGAAGGTGTATGTTCTTCCATATCTGGGATTCACGTGGGCGATAAGACCAGTTGTGTTAAACCATATGCTAAAGCAAAGTCGTGAACAGATCTACCCGCGTGATTGGTAATGCGTGAGTTTAGACATTCAGCATGATTGGCGTTGAAATCACCAAGAACCACGATGTCTGTGGTTGGGATCTGTCTTAGAAGGGAATCCGCAGCCTTTTCTATGTGCTCGAGGAGTCGATCAGTTTCGGTGTTATCACTGTGGGATCTATAAAGGTAAGCATAGACGCGAAGGCGGTCGTCGCAGTCTATATATCTCAAAAAAAAGGTCTCTGCAAGATTTCAGAGGCGAAGAAAGCAGATATCTTCCCGATGTATGCACACACTCCAGCATGCGGCACAAAGGAGTATAATGGCTTGGGTACGAGAGGTATGGTGTATCAATCTGCGAAGATATCTGCGTTTCGGTTAAGAAGAGCAAAGCCGGCTTCTCAGTCTCTCTCTACGTAATGGTGGACAGCATTTAAATTGGAATGCAACCCTCGTTTGTTGCAGAAATTCACAACAAGAGCAGCAGAGTTAACTACGTGTTAACTGTGTAAAGCGAAACGCGACAACAACATAAGTTGCGTCACTTTGCGTCAGAGTCATGTGAGAGAGAGGTGCTTCACCAGGCGCGCCGGCCCAATTCAGCTGCATACTTTAAAAGAATACAGCGTGGCGCTACCTCAAAAAAAGGACCTCAAAATTAAGGAGTGGACTTTAAATAACTGCATCGCGAGAGACATGGTATGTCGCTAAATCGTTCAAGTGACATCTAATAGTACAAAACACAAAAAGAGAATGCCAGCTGTGAGAAACACATAGAAGGGGAGGTTGAGGGGAGAGGCTTTATTGCCGTTGAAGCCATTTGATGACTACCGACTTCCATAGTAATAAACTTACAGACCGCACGAAACGCAAAATTTTTGTATGCGAACGCGTTGTGTGATGTACGTTTAACGGTCGTGCCAGTGTGAGCAGTACCGGTCATGTCCCATTTTGCAAAATGTGCTGCGTCCCATTTTGCAAAATGTACTGTCGTTTTAGTACTGTACTGTAGTTTTTATGACCTTTTGAGTACTCAGTAATTCCTTTTTCTGTTTCTAACCGCACAAAGTTTCCATTTCGAGATTTTGTTTATTTATTTAAAGAAAAACCAATAGCTATAACAATAACAAACATTCTATCTTGCATACAAATCATAGAGCCAGTCAAAAGTTTTTACAAGTAGAAACCTAATTGAAATTATAAAATAGAAACGAACAATATTTACTTCGTGGTTGCAGCCTCTAAATACAGCGTAAATTTAAGTAAAAAACAATAACACAAAGGTTCATCACGTTAAAAAATGTTTAGAGATAACGTACAAGAGTCGTACAACTTAGTTATGTGTGCCCCACCGATCCCTACCATAAGTGTTAATGCTTAGACCGCATATTTTATGTTCACAAGCGTGTTATTTTGCATGTGAACTGGGAACGTCTTGACTTGACGAATGGATTTAAATTTAACATAATGGTCATTCTGCTAAAACACCTAAATCTGTTCAGTTGTCTCAATAGTATAAGTTGCAACAATTTAGAATCAAATCTTTTAAATTGTTTAATTAACTTTAAATTTAAATAAATATTATAATTTTTGAAAAGTTATTTCTCGCTCCCGGAAAGTTGACTTCTTTGGGTGTGTTTGGGACATATCAAAATATTGTATCATAACAAACTGACAGATCAAACGTTAACAGTCCGAAACGAAACACACAAGTGCATGTGTCAAGACAACACCATCATATTACGTTATCTGCCGAATGTGTCATACATGTCCACGTTTGTACTTCTATTCCTTATGATTGCGCCTCTGTCTTTAAGCTCTCGTATACGAAACTAAGTTACTCGATCTTCGCAGCAATTAATCGGTCAGCGTCAGAGAGCGCCGAGCGATGTTAGCATCTCCGAGATCTGAGCAGCAGAGAGCACTCGAGCTGAGACCTGCACTTGTGGTATCTCACAATTAGCTGAGATGATTGTAGCCGTAGTGCCGTCATTAAATCGTGTGAGGTACAAGCGCTCTAGTTTGATTGCTTTTAGGCTATTTATTGCTGTATTTCCATAGAGTTTGTTTATAAATAAATTTTCTGTATGA
This sequence comes from Eumaeus atala, assembly GCA_017140195.1. Classification (NCBI taxonomy): domain Eukaryota; kingdom Metazoa; phylum Arthropoda; class Insecta; order Lepidoptera; family Lycaenidae; genus Eumaeus; species Eumaeus atala. Next base: position 44,228 of record JAFELO010001639.1, read on the forward strand.
TATAGTGGTAGAAAAAGCAATTCTTTGTCTGTTCTCGCTTCAGCGTTCACAGATCCATTAGAAGTTTAGAGCCCGATGGAGTGAAAAATACGACTTGTTACCCTCTCGCGCTCTTAGGCAGGCAGATGTATTCCCAGGCAAGTATCTCTCTCTCTCTTTCTCACATGACTCCGACTTTCAGTGATGGAACTTTCAGTTCAATTTTCGTTTGTTGGTTCGTGATTCCGGAAGTCTACGTTTCGGGTATGGACCTGAGCGCTACAGCGTACTTGCAAGGGGCAAACACCTTTTTTTGTGAATTTTCGCAACATACGGGGGTTACATTCTAATTTAAACACCGTCCACTACAACCTTAAGACTTAGAAGCTGGATTTGCTCTTCTTGATCTAAACGTAACGTATGTGTTGTCTGACCGATACCTCATACCTCGCGTAACCAGGGTATGAGCTGGTACTTTTTGCCGCATGCTGTGATTTCTGTCTACATCGGGGAAGATATCTGCTATCGGCACCACTTCCATATTGAAGAGAGGGATTTCTCCATAATTTCGCTACTAGCAGGCAGCATGAACCTCCCACGAATCCACGGCTGTACAGGACCCATCATGGAAATGCTGATACTGACCGACTCATCGACCGCATCGAAAAGGATACGGATTCCCTGCTAAGACAAGACAGATCCCAATCACTGAGATCATGAACCTTGGCGATTCCCATCGCGCGGATTGGTTAGGCTCACGTATTACCGGTCATGCGGGAAGGCTCGTTCACACCTTCGTATTAGGTTAGGGTAAGACTCAATTGGTCGCATGGCCCACGCAAATCCCGGATAAGGAAGACCATACACCTTCCTTGTTGGACCTTCTGTTGACATCCAAACTGGACAGTTTTTTTACGGTGCTCCACTGGGCTCGCCAGGCCACTATCTAGTCCAAAGCTCTTGGAAAAAGGCTCTAGGTATCAGATCCCAAAGAAAGGTGACTACTCTGATCCACCCAACTACCGTGCTATTGCGAAAATTTCACTGTTTTCGAAAATTATGGAACCCATAATATTTAGTTCTTAGCGTCTACGTTATTTAGAGAAACACTAAATTATCAGCGTCCTAAAATACTGTTTTCAAAGCATCAATCTTACGGCGGGAAATTTTGCGTCTGGATCACTAGTTTTTTGATAGGTCGTAGCATTACGGTTATTGTCATCGGTGCTTACTCAGATCTCAAACTGACAGGTTTGAAATCTGAGATACTGATGTTGCACAAGGCAAAAGACAAAACAGCGTGTGAGATAGAACACAGGTTCTATCTCACACGCTGTTTTGTCTGCTTATCAATATCATGATGCAATCTAGCGGCATTAACTGTTATGCGGATGACAGTACAGTTGACGCATTCCTCACGTCACCGCGTATCGAAACAAAGTTGTGTCTCAAGCCGAGTCTTTGTTTGCCAAAGTCTCGAAATGGGGCATACTAAATTTAGGCCTATTTAGCTCCTAAAAGGTACAGGTTTGTGCGTTTACCGCTAAAAGAAGCCCCTTCCTCGTATCTCCTCGCTTTAATAGCACCCCCCTAATGGTCTCAGCTAGTATGGAAGTACCAACTTCGTGATCACGACGTGGAAGATAAGGCTAAACTAGCCTCTAAAAAGCTTAAATAAGGTGCATGTCCATCCGCATATGAAGTACTGCTCTATACCTTTGGACCGGAGTTATTAAATGTTAGCTCGCTCCATTTGACCGCATGCAACGTAGAGCGACTCGAGACGTTGACGACCAGGTTATTTCCGAACAGCTTGGCAGTACGGAGAAGTAGTGTCTCGCTATGCATTTTCTACCGTATCTACAACGGAGTGTTCCAAGGAATTGTACGTATTAGTACCAAGACGCGGAATTTCACTGTCGTACATCGACATCGAACTTTAAATTCTACCGTCAACACCTTGATGTCCCAAAGTCCACTACTGAGCCATTCAGGCACACTTTCCTACCGCACACTATCATTGTCGTGGAACTAGCTGTCACCTTTTGTATTTTCTTACCGATACGACCTCATAATCATCATCATTATCAGCCCTGATCGGTTCACTGCTGGACATAAATCTCTTTTAATGAACGCCAAGTCGACCGATCTCCCGCTACTCGTGACCATCCCGGACGAGCCACTGTTCGGAGATTGTCTTCCCACCTGGTGAACGGAGGCTAATATTTTTATACGTTTTGCTAAATGCGGCTACACTCCAGAACCTCGGTGGCCCATCTGCGATCTGATCTTCTGAGTGTGTGACCAGCCCATTGCCACTTCAGCGAGCTAATTCTTCGCGTGATTTCGGACACTTTAGTTCTCTGCCTTATGACTTCATTGTTAATTCTATCGGACAAAGAAACACCCGACATAGCATTCCATAGCCCGCTGAACTACCGCAAATTTGCGTACCAGTCCAAACTTAAGAGGCCAAGTTTCGGCCCCGTACGTCATCACGGGCAGAACGCATTGGTTGAAGACTTTTGTCTTCAAGCTCTACGGTATAGGTGACGTGGGAATGTGACGAAGCGATACGACCAATATTTCTTAAGAAAAGAGCCTGATCCTATCTCAGGTACAGGCTACGCGCCTGCACAACTCTGAGAGTTCTCTAGGTGTCTATGGGCACCAGCTCGTCTGCTCGCAATCACATCAAAATTAATATTTTACGGCTCTCAGTCCTCGAGAACTCACATGTTACTGCCGTAAAGGGACAGTGTCGTCATCGCTTTTCATACGCATTGTGAGGAGCCGGTGGGCCATGAGGACAGGAGAGCAAGGCATTTGCATAACAATTATGCGGATGTCTATAGGCGTCTGTAGTTATGGAAATGCTCCGACTACATGTTACTTCCTCTATAATACAGAAAAGCTCCGCCCATTTCGAACAGTACAATTACTAGGAACATAACAATGACGTAAAACTTTTTCCTGCATGAAGACAGCGTTTACCTAAAAACAAACTTAGCTCATGATCATGTTTAGAGTTGACATCAAAATGAATCGAATTGATCCGAAACACATCTAACAGAGCTATTCTGAGAATCACTGAAACGCTATCACAGCGGATTTTTTTTTATAAGTGGTTGGTTTGGGTTTGCCCACAGGCTTATACGTACCCTTGTGACGTCAGGACATAGATGTATCGTAACCGTAGGAAGCGGGCATAGACGTTCCAACGTGTCTAGGTAACGTTACTCATGCACTATCTATGATGAAATATCCGAACTAAGTTGAACTGCCTCTCGGGACCAATCAGTTAGTCATATTAGGTATGGGATGTGCCTAGAGCACTTCATATTTACGAGAACAATATCAACTGCTTAGCTACTTACATCGAAAAATAAGTAGGTGCGGCCGAGGTGTACAGAGTTCAAACTGGTTCATAAAAAAATTCGTAATCGATCTTCAATTCTATCAGCCCCCACTACAATAACTCAAAAGTGACAAAAAATACATTATACCCTTTCTCTTTTAATCTCTTTCAAATGATACTAGGAAAGTCCTAAAAGAATATTTAATTATAATAAAACGGGAGCGCGATAAAACATCTTATGCGGAGAGCTTTGTAAGTGATGAGATAAAATGTTAAGAGTCTTGTTAAAACATTAACGAATTTTTATTACATCTTTGCCCCAACGATGTCAAAGATACTCCTGATAACTTTGAACTTCCCTAAAATTGAATTAAGGACCACAAAAATAGCAGGTTCCGTCTGCTATTTTTGTGGTCCTTAATTCCTATGTAACACATTTTTTCAGTTGTCTGTATTTTATAGTATTTTTCAAATAACATCTTTAACAAACAACAGCTGATAATCTAAAGGGTGTCAATAACCAAGAAATATTAAACTTTTACTTCCCTCCTGACTACTTTGCAGCAAAATTATGTTTACGAACACTACTACCACAATACGAATGAGATTCTCACAGAAATTAAAACTCGGAGATTACAGTCGGATCGTGTGAGAGATACCGTGCGTGTTGTGTGCCGGGACATTTCGAATAATAAAAAACAATCGGACGAAATGGTGGTGGTGGATGCACCTAATTCACTTTCGCAATGAGGGCAGTCGTTACGTGGATCCGGCGTCACAGCAGCTGTCATCACTTCACATCAATTGGCTCGTGACAACGGCTGCTGTATCCCGGTCGAAATTTCGAGCAAGTTATTTACAAAAAAAAATGCCAGTACATTGTAATAAGTATTCTCTAAACTCATCTTTTAGTGAAGTAGGGACTAGATTGTATATCATTCGCATGTCTCGCTTCTGCAGCACAAATATAGTATTGATGTCGGCGGTACTCCTCCACAACAACAGTGTGCAGTAAGTAGGGACTAGCTTGTATATCATTCGCATGTCTCGCTTCTGCAGCACAAATATAGTATTGATGTCGGCGGTACTCCTCCACAACAATGTGCTGAACTAAGCTTATTCGCAAGTCTTGAAATATGAGGACCCCACTGAAATATACCATCTAGTGTTATTCCAAGAGACACCGTTGAATCTACTAAATCTACATTCACTCAATTTAGTAGTACATTGATTGGAGCCTGTCTCTTTTCGCATAGTGAGTTTAAATGCACTTGTTCTGTTACTGTTCGACACTAAGTTCTTGAAGCTAAACCAATGTACCACCTGACTAGCAGCACTATTCTTCTCGCCACATTCAACTTGTTGTATCTTATGTCTAAGTATAAAGGACTTATTATCAGCAAATAGCACTGGACTTTGTTCATCTTTTATGACGAATGGCAAGTCATTTAATTAAACTAAATTATTTTAGTGTCAAATAATGATAACGTATAGCTATTGGAATTTTGTACAAAAAATATTTTAGAAACGTTTGTTTGCAAGAAATAACCATTGCAATGTAAACATAAGCAATTAATTCGTACGTATAAGCGTTAGTTACCAGAAATAAACAGTGTAAAGTGAAATAAACCGATTACAGACGCAAACATTTAACAAAGGAATAAGTATTCTCGATTTCTTTGTGTAATTGAAATGTGACATTCATACATAAAGTAACGAACTTTTCTTTTATAAATAAAAAGTTCAAAAAGTTTCAACATTCTACGTGTACCAACAGCAGCTCAGTTTCCTGAACCAGCTCTGGTTGAATGGAGTTCGATCCCCGCTAAATTTCAATAAGTCTTTGTGATAAAAAAATTACGTAAAGCATAGGGCGATCCAAAATACTAAGTTTGATTTAATCGAATACAAGGGGGCGCTAAAAATAAAAATAAACTTCTTAGACAATATTACGTTTCGTGGGAACCGTAGACGACCCAACTCATTTAGTATAAAAAGCTCAATAGTAAGTAATGACGATGTTATACAATCTACAAATAAAAGTACCAGCAACTTACTTGATGTATCAGGTGGAGTGGGCAAACTTTGAGAACGCATATTGGAACTCGAAACGCAACTTACAGATGCAAAATTACAATTACAAAAGTGTTAAGTGTATAAAATAAATATTTACAAAGAATATAAAAAATAAATATTTAAAAAAAAACAACAACAGAAATAAAAACAGTGTAAAAGTGCTAAAAATGTGTTAAGTGAGTTCAGAATTTATTTGCTCTAATTTAAATGTAACAGATGATGAACAAATAAACCCAATGAAATCACCAAACAAAATATGCATCCGTAGTACAAATAAACATAACAAATTTTGTATTCATCACAAGACCTATTTCCAAATGATTGTAGAAATTGTCACTATGTTAAACCCAACTATAATATAAGGCAATAACTTGATGATATTCACTTAAAATTAACTGACTTTACTATGGATGATTTTTACATTATATTTATAGGTGAGGAAGATTTTGAAAGGACACAGGATTATTTCTCTATTATTAGCTTTATTGGAGACTCATTACAAAAAATTAAATATACTAATGTCATAATATATATTCGAACTTGTAAATGTGGATCTGTTGCAAAAATGTTTTTGGAGAGTTGAGACGTTTAATAAGTTGTTGTATCTTGACATCACAACACACTTGCATGCATATATAATAGACTCCAATAGGAAATTAGATTATAGTTACAGAATGCTTTATACATTCTCTGGCAAAATAAATGACATTGGTATGCGGGTTATATTTAGAAGCCTAAAAAATTAATTCATTAACTTATAAACCATAATAATCCTGTTGTTTTCGTATATTTACGCGAATGTCACACATTTTTGTGTCTCTTTAATGAATTTTCACGTGTTTCTTTAGATTTTCTTGTGGAATGAGACAAAATCACCGTCATGAACGAATATCTCAAAATCCTCATTTTGGGAATATGTCAAAATCCTAAAATAAGGATTTTGACAATTTCCCTGACAAAAAAAAAACAAAAAGGATTTCGTCAAAATAAAAATATTTATATGGCTGTATTTGAATTTTTATATAATATAATTTACAAAATGAACCAAAGGAAACCATTTTGTTCTATTTTTTGTGACTTGACACAGGCGTTTGACTATGTGGACCATAATATTTTAATTACTAAGTTAGAGGCTTGCGGAATTAGAGGTAATATTCTGGATTTTGTTCCTTCGTATCTAAAAGATAGACCTCAAATAACAGAAATAAGTCGGATGAAATATACAATGAAAACTTAACTTGTACATAGATCTATAGAGCGTAAAATTAAATATAGAGTCCTGCAAGTGAGTGTTCTTGGACCACTGATTTTTCTCTTATATATCAATGATATGCCAAATAATATTAAACACTCTGTGACATTATTCGCTGATGATAGTGCTAAGATGATAAAATTTAAAGACATTAATTCTTATAAAAGTGATATAAATAATTCATTAGAAAATGCTGTTAACTGGATAAATAATAATAACATTATAATGAACTTTATTAAAACAGTTATAATTCACTTCCTTTGAAGGGCTCCTAATCCTTCTGATATTCCTTTTGACTTATAAAGATTACATTATTGATCACGTAGATGGCACAAGTTTTCTAGGGCTACTAATATATAAAAAGTTAAACGGGAAGATTCACACCCAAGAATTGCGCAAAAGTGTTAGTAAATTATCACATTGTTTACGTAAATTGTCCTAGATGATCAATAGAACAACTTTAACTATCGCATATCATAGCATGGTAGAACCGAATTAAGGATATGGTATTATTTTCTGGGGTAATGCCATTGACAAGGATATTATATTCATATTCAAAATGCAAAAATGATGCATCAGTAGAGTGTTTAAAATGAAAACAAACGACAGTTGTAAACCAATATATAAAATCTTCATAATATTAACATTCCCCTCTTCATACATACTTGAAATTGCAATATTTGTTAAAAACAACCCAAACTTATTCCCCTTGATGTCAGAAACAATTATTAGAAACAGACGCGACGGAGCAAGAATACGCGCCAGTAGTCGCAATACAGCATTGATGTCAAAGAGCGCATTATGTATTTATGCATGGATTCAAAAATTTGTAATGAATTACCAAAAAAACGTAAGTGAACTCAATCCAGCTATGTTTAAAAAAAATTCTTCAGGAAAGATGTTATTAGAGTACCAACGATATTTAAAAGGACTTACTTTAAATTTATTGATATTATTATTATTATGAATTTTATTTTACTAACGTATTTTAATTCTGTTTTCTATTTTATTTTATTTATTTCAGTTAATATTTCATGACATCCAATTCCAATCAAATTAAACATTTTATCTGAATGAATAATGTGACGTTTCATATTATTGTCATAAAATAAATTAGTTGACTAATAAAAATAATATATGTTATTTTTATTAGTCAACTAATTTATTTTGTATATAACAGCTAATTTTGAAAGTAAATTAGGATGATAGTAACTAAACTCACTGAAATACGGAAAATAGCATAGTTTAATAATTACAATTTTGTAAACATTTGTATGCTGATTGTCTTCAGCGAAGTATGCGGGACTTCGACTAATTCTTAAATATCCATGTTGTACATCATGCTTCTGCAAATAAATATATTTGTATTTCTAAAAAAAAATAAGGGCACTAAAATAAAACCATGTGAGCACCCCCCACCCCCCACTAAATTACTTCCGTTGGACATTTTTATCAACCTCCACCCTTTAACTTCTACAATTTAAATATGAAGTCAAGACGTTGAGAGCTATGCCTCCAATGCCATAGTGATGCAATTTTCTGATTAATGTAGTTGTCATTGATTTAAAATTATCTTCTCAAATAGTGTGCTGTAAAGTTGTAAAATAAAAACAAATAGTATAGAAATTCATCGAAAATTCGCAGGATCCGACGTGCTACCGGATTTGAAAAGAGGCAATACTTTGAAATGCTATATTAGATCAAGACATACCCCGCACCCTATATACATATTGAATATCATATATAAATATGGTGCAATGATATCAATTATCGATTTATCAATTTTCATAGATCTGTAGTGTGCTTAGAGTTTAAGGTTTTGAAAATATCAATTACGTCCTTGAGCCCCATTTCCTTGTACTAAAGTTATTACCACATTTCTTAATATATTTTTTAAGGAATGAATCAGCAGCGGTAGAGCACATGGTTCACGGCTTGCTTGCTATAAATCTAGCATATAAGCGCTGGTTAGAAGTGATGCGATGATGATGATGTATTAAGAGTGTACTTCCATGACTTGTGCTCCGCACGATACCAAAAATAGATACATGCTAGGGAGGGTATAAAATAGATACTGCAGGCTTTCTGTACATGTAAAGTACGACGTATATCCATGTTACCCATTGATGTTTTATCCCACTTTATTTATTTTAGAACAAACATATAAGAGTTAGGATGTATCTCGCGCTAATCGCATATGTAGCTGCTCAGGGGCGTGATATTCGACAGAAATATATTAATGCATGAAGTCTTACGTAAAAGAAACTTACATATTTGGGCTTAATAATAAATTTACATTTTCAGAACATACCACCGGGAGGAAGTGCTAAATCAAACTTTTATGCTTTTGCTAAATTATCGTCTCTTTCAATGAACGCCAGGACGACCAAACTTCTGCCACTCGCATCCACCCCGGACCGGCTACTGCACGGAGAGCATCTTCCTACCTTGTGAACGGTCGGCCAACACTTCTTTTTCCTCAACGTGGCCTTTCCTAAACAAAATTTACAATATTTTATTCTATCACCTTTTCGAAAATAGAACGCCAAATTTAAAGTTATTTGAATTGATAGAATTTGTGTGAGGGATCTAGAACTTTCTCTGCCGTAAGTCTTCTCAACAAAGGAAAGGAATGAAATTCGCTCGATGATAAAGGCTTGCGTTTTAAAAGGGAGAACAGCAAATCAGATTAAAGTCAAGCAAGATAGTGTTTTAGGTAATACTGCTCTTGCATTGAGTACAATTCACATCTGGGTAACTGAATTCAGACGTGTGAGAGAGAGCTGCGAATACGCCAACAGGTCTGGCAGTCCAAATAAAGTCACGGATCTGGACATGATCAAAAAGATTCAAAAATCGTTTTGAATGATCGGCGCTCAAAGTTGCGGCAGATATAAGATATGGTAAGCATTTCATCTGAACTCATTTTTAACATTGTACACCAACACTTTCCATTGAAAAAGCTCTGCGCGCAATGGGTGCCGCATTTGCTCACTGTCAACCAAAAGTAACGTCGAGTGACTATTTGTCGAGTGTTTGGTGCTGTTTAAGTGTGACACTAACGAGTTCTTGCGGCACTATGTGATAATAAATTTAATGTGGATACATCATTATACTCCTGAAGCAAAAGGATAATCTCAGCAGTGGACTGAGAGCGGTAAACCTGCACCGAAGAAAGCAAAAACGGTTTCGTTCACCGGTAAAGTGATCGCTCGATGTAGATGAGTAATATGCACGTTCATGAGGTGATCATCTTTGGTCGAAAACTTCGAGCCACCCAAATATTTTTTTAAATTTGGAAATAAATGATTATCCGAGGGGGCTAAATCCGGCGAATAAGGTGGGTGGGGCAGCAATTCGTAGCCACAATTATGGATTACAGACATTGTTTCAACCGAAGTGTGAACACGTGCATTGTATTGATGAAACAAAACTTCCTTACGCAACATTCCCGGCCTTTTTTTCTTTTATTTCTTCCCGGAGTCTTCGTAAAAGGTTGCAATAATAACTAGAATTTATAGTTTGATCTTTCGGTAAATAATCTACAAAAATAATGTCCTTCACACCCCAAAAACAGAAGCCATGACTTTGTTAGTCGACAAAACGACCTTAGCCTTTTTCGGTGTAGGAGAGCCTGATCTTTTCCACTGTTTGGATTGTTGCTTTGATACAGGAGTATGGTGGTGAACCCAGCTTTCATCCATAGTAACAAATCTAGGCAAAAAGTCCTCGGGATCAGTCTCAAAAAATTCTAAACATCGTGTGTATCGAACTCGTTTTTGTTCAGCTGAAAGCAACCCAGCGAGCAGAAACCTTATGGAACCCCAACTCTTCCGTTATTATGTGTTGCACCCGGCCATAACTAATATTTGTTGTCTCAGCTATCTCACCAATGGTCAAACGTCGGTCACCCAGAACGAGTTCACAAATTTTATCGATGTTTTCTTTCGTGGTAGAGGATGTAGGCCTTCCACACCTAGGATCATCTTTAATGCTCTCACGACCGCGCTTAAACTCAACTACCCACTTCTTGACACGGGAATACGATGGAGCAGACTCCCCCAAAGTGCTCACCATATCCTGATGGATGTCTTTTGGTGATAGGCCCTTTTTATTGGGGTACTTAATGACTGCACGGTGTTCAATTTTCTCCATTATTGAAAATTGCGTCAGATTGCTTAAAACAAATAATCACAGAAAATTTATATTGTGCAGTATCGGAATGAAACTGCGCACAATAAATCAACATGACACGTACTAACAAATGACGTTAGATTTAAAAAGATGTCATAGCTCCATGTAGGTTAGGCCACGAACTTTTAGATCGACCTAACTACAATATAGTACATATAGGTAGAAGGAAACTACGTTGAAGAATAAAATTGTTTTAAATAGATTATTAAAGTTTTTCTTTGTCGTTTCGGATACCTATCAATCACCCCTAGTATCTTTGTCGATGACTGTTCCTATGCGCATTCATTGTCACCACCCACTTGCGTCCGGCGGCAGCGGCACTAGACAAAGTCGTCAGTCTATCAAAATCAATTCGGCCTCTTGCTTCATACTAGCATTCTCTTCGCACCAACTATATTATTATTAATATCATCAAACAGTAAGTGTATGGCTAGTTCTGTAAACTGTACACATACTGTAACCCTGGTGGTTTTGGAGCAGTCTTCATACTTACATAATGTAAGCGAGCAAAGAGTAATATACCTAAGCCTTCTGAAGCTACTAGGTTTATTTAATTATTTAACTAGCCCGACGTTTCAGAATCTTTACAGCAACCATGGTCACGGGGGGACTGTGAATCTGTAAAAGTAACTTCATTGTAGTGAGTAACATTTGCGTAAACTTAAGACATCAATCTGCATAATTGTTATGACCCCCCCCCCCCCATCACCAACAGAAGACCAGAAATAGTAGAAATCAGAAAAATACTGAGTTGGAACTACTTTATGACACGATAGCTTTATGTCAATATTTCCTTATAATAGATACGCGTGTGTGTGTGTGTGTGTGGTGAACAAGTAAATTATTCTTCTTATTTTTCCCGCATGGTGCATCGCAGGGACAAACCGCACGAAATGCGACAGCATAGCTGTAAGTACGGGTGACAAATGGGTAAGAGGTAGAGGACCACACCGGTCGTGCTCGCCCAACTCGGCTGCAATACATCAATGCTGCTACCTACCAAGTCATCGGGATTAAGTATATTGACGTATGGTAAGGACTTTACTCAGAATCTCACCGCAATATACGCGAGAACCATGAATGTAACACATTTTTTTTTCGTTACTAAATAATTTGTAGTGTGGAATGAGATTTGAAACAACTATTAAGGATTAAAATTCAAATTCAATTATTTTATTGGAATTATTTCTTGATTGATGATAAAGTAATCACATTTTTGTATATTTTTAGACTAAAGCAGCATTAAACATTGTGTTCGTCCATTAACCATAATGAAGCGATCGTCGTGGAACCCGCACAACATTGTTATCGACTCGCCGATAACCCGAGTTCCGATTGTTGATTCGAAGCTGGCTCCATATAAAATTATTTACCATTGTCAGGTGAGGACACAATAGATCCTCGCGCCTTCCCCTCCCGCGCCCCCCGCTTGTTATTAGCATATTGAAGTAAAATGAACGTGAACTCGACATCACGACGACAACAATGGCTCGCGATATAAGGACGGATCAGCCGTGCGGCCGATGTTATTTAGTATTTTTCGTTACTACGGTGAGCAATGTGATTCAATATCTATACGGTTACAGGAACAACATTTAAAGTTGCTACCTACAAACCTTATGTGGATCAGCACATTCCATGTATTCATCCACAGTTTTTTTAAGCCACGAGATCATTATTATAAATATTATTTGAGATAATTGTTGCAATCACGGCCACAATAATTTATATTTGCTTAATAATTTTCATTTGTTTTTTCCCCAATTTAAGGGATTTACATTCTTTTTATAGAAGCAACTAGCATCTTCAGCCGCCGCCTTGTCGTCTTTATTTATGGTCCTTTGAGCCGGATATGAACCAGCGACCTATCGATTATATCTGTTTATTTGTCTGTCTAGTTAGTGGACAAAGTAATTTTTATCCTAAAGCAATAACAAGAGGTACCTACATGACACCTCCACCAACAATATGTACTTAAATCAAAAACAATATCTGCGTTCTTAGGGCTAACATGGAAATATAATTAAACTCCTACAGACATATTAAACCAACATTTTTTATGCACCTATATATTATAATTTTACTCTATGTGCTATTAATTATTTTTACAAATGAACATGAATAAATACTAATAATATATCATGGAACCCTAATCGATCTGGAGCTAAATCAAACTAAAACATTTTTCGGATCATTTTCAGAGATAAAGTAAAAAGGTAGTAACAACGCAGGTGGAGTACACATTAGTTAAATTCACAATAAAATAAAGATAATATTATATCCTGAGATAAGTACTGTGGGAAATCTTATTTCCGTATTGTTACACGTGACGTTAAATTTTGCAGCTATGTCATTTGAGCCGGAGATACCTCCCAATTGCTATTTTTATATTGCAGCAAACGACTAAGAGAACTGAACACGCACACGGAGATAAAACTAAATTGTTGGGCAAGCGCAGATCAATGACGCTACAGGCTCGGGCGGCGCGGCCACACTGTGGAGGCCTTACCATGAATAGATCCCACCGCGCTTGATCTCTCGGCCTCCCCCTCGATGCTGTCCTACTACTTTTCCGTAATTACTCTCGTAAAGTAATTGATAATAATAGCCTCTTTGTTACAAAGTGGTATAAATATTTTGTAAAGAAAATATGTTCATTGATATTTCAGTCTCAGCTGGGCCTGTGAAATATAAATGAAATATTTGTGGCGCAGAACGTTGTTCGTGACAGAGAACTCGTCTGTACGTAATCAAGTCGTGAGTACAACATTGAATCGCCAACAGTGGCCCTGGTATTTTCTACTAACCCTCAGAACACGTCCTGTCCGTCTGTCTTGAGGGAACGTACGCATATCTTATACATATACACACAGGAGCCGGAGTTTATAAGAGAGCTTATTTGTAACTACATTCGTCCCAGTCGCCGCCAACGTTAATATTATTTCTTCATTCACAAATATCTTTTCGAACACGGAAAGAACCGGCGATACAGCGGTCGAAGCCGTGCGATAAATTCAGGTTGACATCCTGACTTATAATAAGTCAAGGTAGCTTGTTTAACAATGTTCCTTCCTTCTTACAAGTTAATATGTTCCCGTGTTAGTAACGTAAACTAAAAACTAAAATACATAACCCTACTTAGAGTTGTCGGACAAATACGATTTTGTACAGGAAGGTCTCGCTAGTATCCATAAGTCATTTACAAAATTAGAATGTCATTTTCCTTCGGCAACGTAAGTAGAGGTTTTTATTTTGTTATTGAACTAATATTCAATACATTTGATACATATCTGCATGTAGCAGCTGTAGGTTGAATAATAAAACATGGCGGCAGTAGACATGATGAACGGTAGAATCTCTCACTGATAACAAGTTGACATTCGTCTTACACTTCCAAGTGTGAACACTGAATACCTTCGAGTGCAAACTGAATATACGAGCCGAGCACGTTACATTAGCTAATTAATATTGTATGAGTACGTCGTAATACATTATGTAAAATATTTTCTATCATTTCATAATCCACTTCGGTAAAACGAAATGTTAAAACTTGGATAAAATGTATATTAGCTACCAGCTGTGCTCTGCGTCTCAGCCTGCTAACTTCGGTTTTGAAGGAAATATGAAGATTATAAGATTAAATGTTACAATTTTTTCACTTTTCTTTCCGTTCTACACGAACCGACCTTGTGCCTTAAAAGAAATTTTAGAGTGTAACGCTTAATACAGTAAGACAGGAAAAAGCTTAATGTGCTGCTCACGAGACATGAAGCTACTAATACCACATATGACATGGACCATCTTCTTCACTAAAAGCAATTCACTTCATTTGATCACATTGTTTAAGTAGTCTTTTCTTTACCGTAAATAACACAAGTCATCAATGGAAGAAGGAACCGAAAAGTTGGATGGTTCGTTCGTTAATGTCGTAAATGTGATTCACTGTACAAAGTTAAACAATATTCGGCTTAACTATGTACATTCCACAAACTAGTTACGATGTATTAATACAAATTGTCACGGATATCGATGATACTTGGCGAAATAGTCGTATCATGGACACAATATAGGACGAGACGTTAATGAGGCAGCGCACACCGCGTTGACAGCTGGACTGCGCTCTCTATAGATGTAGCGGTCAATCGCCTCTCAGCCTCTCAGCTGTTCTATATTCAACTTCACTAACAACACAAGCAGCGACTTGCTGGACGCGACATCGCACGTGTACGCACGTGCTAAGCACGTGCAAGTTTGAGGAAGGCCGATGTTAGATTGCCGTTGCTAAACACATCGGCACTCTTTGGAAAACCAGTCAAGTGGAACTTGCACTTCCATACTTTGATATCGTAAAATGTGTACTTAAAATTCCCTTTTAGGGTTCTCTAGACAAATGTCAAAAACCTCTTGTAGTGTTGTCATGTCCGCCTGTTCATCCGTATGTCACAGACATTTTACTTGGAGATTATGGGTACTGCGGGAACGTTTGATATTTGTAAGGGTCTATTGTATGAGCCACTGCAGAAAGGTTTGGTATGATTTTGAAAAAATAAAATTATTAGGGATATCCATCCATACGTGTAACTGAGGGATTTTTTTTATCTAGATAGCATAATCGTGTGAGGTGTCTTTGAGTAAGTCTTTCCTTAAAATACATGCGGTTTTTTGGTGCACTGCCACGGAACCCCTCATAGGCAAGACCGACTCTCCCTCGGGCAGGTTTTTTTTTTTTTTTCTTTATACACCTCCTACAGCAAGAGGGGACTAAATAGCAGGAGGAGGCGGTTTGAGACACGGTACAAAGGGCTAAAATGGAAATATCTCGCTATTGGGCTGTCCCGCGGCTAGTGGAGTGGATATCCAACCTGACTGTGGCAAGCGACGGCAGCATGAAAGCATTTTCTAAGAGAGCCTTAAAAGTCAAAACAACAAGTTTACAGAATAATGGCCGGCCCAATGAGAATGCAGAACAATGAATTACAAAACAAAACCTAGTTTGTTTACACATTTTCAACGATCTGCATTTAGGAGCGAGTTCTGCCTCCGTATAGGCCATTACGTATTCAACATCCCCTCCCCACGCGTACAACACAAAATTGAGGCTTTGCCGGCCGCAGTCTGTAGGTTTTGTAGAAACAAAAAGTTATAACGAAACTTTACTACAAACTTTCACGTGGATGTTGATGATACTAACTCAACGATACTCGTTGCAGGTTCTAGACGCCTCGTTTTATGTGAAAGCCAAAGAATAAAAAAACACTTGCACAATATCACTGGTCGCTTAGTGTCAATCGTTAAATCAAACTAATTTCAATTTTAGTGTCGCTACGGATCTGCTATTAGCTATTTGTTCAAAAGGTCAATGTCTTTTCTGCAGTTCAGCATTCCTTAACTCAATAATCAGTTACATGTCGCAAAAACAAGATTTTCACACACAACAAGCGTCGTGCAAGATGCTATTAAAGACATTTTATAGTTTTTTTTTTGTGTAGTTTGTTATTTTTCTAATACGCAGTAGCATAAGCTGTACGTCGTTGACGGCATTACGTAACGCTAAAGTTGTGCGCGCTTCCGAGTTTTCGCGTCGAGTTATTAAACCTTTTGACACAAGTTTATTAACGCGCTGAATATTCCTCGCGTTTATAATTTCGGACGTGATTGTGACGGAGCAACGAGGGCGCCAGTAAGGGGGTGAGCTGTATGATATACAGCGCTACTCACTAATTACTAGAGTTTAGAACACGAATAGAAAATTAGCTACAATTATAGCTACATTCATAGAATCCCTCCGATACAACTTTGTCCCAATACCAAAAATTGTAATATCAGTTCGGTCGACAGCAAGTTAGTATGAAACCACACGCCAGGCGTGACCTTTTTTTTTCGTTGATGCGGGGAAACGCATTTACGCGCCTTCGCGCCTTCACTAACGCTGGGTGGGTTCCAATGGTGTGTGGGGCTCGCAGCACATTATATAGTGCCGAATACCCACTCACGAAAACCACCGCGAGTACCACCAGTGCCGCCTTTGGTGATGTGACCCGGAACAGCAAATCATCAGGCACCTCGACGGCAAGTCAGCCCCCGAAGGGACCGACGCCACCTCCACAGATGGAGTTGTCCCGCACTACGTGATAACCCTACCGACTTTGGGATAGTGCACTAGACTGGGGGTGAGGATCCAATTCTCGCCCCTTGCCCCGTGCGCAAAAACACCGCCATTTTTGCTCTTTTGTCCTATCTTCTTATAAGAGGGGTACAAATAACGGCACCTCCTCCTGCTCTTTGTTCCCCTCTTCTTACAGGAGGGATACCAAGAGCCGCCACCTCCTCGGTTCAATTGGCTACGCCCAAGGTGTCTCGGATCACTCCAGGCTACTAAGCCCCACCGCCACGACGAGGCTTGAACGACGGTGGGGACGGCAGGCGTGACCTACGCCAGTAGTCACTTGTGTTTCTTCTGTCGTGTAATCTCCAAAGATTGGTGGTTAACCAAACGTATCGCTATTTCTCTCAGTGTAGAGCCCATGTTAGAGCACAATAATGTAGATAATATAGCACGTGAGTGCCGACTCAGACTTGCCTCACTGTCATTCTTGCCAGACCTCTGGTTAGCCGTCTCCATTTCTTTTCCGGGTTTATTTGGTCAATCATTATATAGAGCAACGAGAGTAGCCAGTAAGAGACAGTTAAGTTCGAAGTCATTATGTTTAATAAACAGAAATATTTTTAACAAACTACAAAATCACTGAACATGTTCATTATTCGATTCAGATTCCGAATGTTTAACAAACATATACTTAATGTTTTTCCAAATTATCTTTGATATTTACACCAATCCCTACTTTACCTTCATATAGACCAGCTGTGTCTCGTACACTCGCTAGGCGGTGTCTGGCCGCGGCCGCGTGCTCCCGCGCGCAAGGCTCTCCCGACCCCGTGCCGGCTACCTTGGACTGACATCGACTGGCTAGTTTATAGGCGCGCGCAACCCTCACTAGAAGCAATTATTTTGTAGTTTTATTTTTTACATGATATGTTTTTTACCTACCGCGTCAATACTCTATCTTCTTCTTTCTAGACAGTTCTAAATATTTTATTTGGATATCAGCTAAAACTCGAAAAGCTATCTACTTTTATGAAATCCGTTTCACATAAATACACGTTGGTTTTAGAGATTATTGTGACAACATCTATAGATATTGTAAATAACATATAAATTAAATAGAACTTGGCTTTGTTTAAAAAACTACATCACGGGACTGACAGAACAATTTAGTTAACTTACGAAAAAAAGGATAATATCTTAAAGTGAACACAGTGGGAAATGTTACCTCGTATTGTGCATGTGACGTTCAACTCTAGCTCTGGTTTTATGACTACCACCCATGAGATAATCCATAAAACAAAGAATGGCCGTGGTTTCGCTCATAAACTGTTCTACACGGTTAAACAGCGCAATATTAAAACGCTGATGGTTTCATTGGTAGCTGGCGCACTGTGGAAAATAGGTGTGTTTCGACCTAAAAATCAACTTTTTTATTTCTATCGATTAAGCTGAATAAGTTTTATTTTCTATTGTATTAAAAATCAAAGTCAATTTACAATCAGTTTGAAAGTAATCTCATTTCCCTACGAGCTATTAAAGCTATCTATATACAAAATCTTATTTATACAAAATTGTTTTATCAATTTCTTAAAACTAAGATCATTTAAAAAAATAAGGTGGTATAAATATTGATAAATTACTAATTTATATGAAAAAATATTCCAGCGAAAATAAAAAATATATAATGTACGAGTATATTGAATAATTGTTAGGATTATCAAAACATGTATTTAAATAAGAGTATGTTATTGATGCGCTTTCCTTAAACTTGAGTAGCTTCAGGGTCTGTTATTAATTCGTTAACTGTCTGAAGATCCTCATCCAGCTCCTTCGTGTTCTCGATATATGGTTCTCTAATGCTAGTAATATAGATCTGAAAGTTCACCAATAGGTAGCACAGTAAAATGCTTTATGATATTTTCACCACGTATCAAAACTCTATGTACTTATGATGCAACTCTATATCTCCAGCAACAGGCTAGCCTCGGCGAAGAAAGGCCATGCTTCACCTCCTCGGGGACTGTTCACCACGCTTCACCTCCTCGGCTATGCTATTACAATCCCCACGACGCCGTGTCTTGATGAAGTGGACTGGGTTTCCATCCCGGCCCGACACGGAATACAGGAGTACTACTGAAGGCAATACCGATAGCGCCTTCTTCATGCCTCAATTCGTCGTCGGCAGGGGGAGGCCGCGCTCACCCGCTCATCGTTCTTCTGGAATAGGACAGTCTCGTAAAAGGAAGCCATCGCCTGATAGGACTCGTCGATGCCGGGCATCGCGACAATGATGCTCGACTTTGACAAATCCCCTCCGACTACTGATGTCAGATCGTGACGCAGCGCCGCCCATTCCGGGCACACCTCGAGGGTGTGCTGGGTCGAGTCCATCGCAGCGTCACAATCGGGACAGCGAGTCGTCCGCTCCCTGTTCTTTAAGCTTTCAACATTAGAACGTATTTTACTTTTACCTCCAACAACAATGCACATACCAAAAAAAAAACATCAAGTGGCGCCATCTGGCGTATCATTACAGAAACAGAAAACAGACAAAGATATACGTAGCAAACAGCCTAAAATCAAATTATTTTTAAAATTTTATACAATACTTCCACAAAATTTTATAAACAATATCACCCCATATCTGCCTCTACTTATAATGTAATCAAGTAGAGTTAACTTACATAACTGACAATATTTTGTCTCTAATACGTTCAAATTTTAAAGTCGGTAAGGCCTTAGTGAAAATATCCGCTAATTGATCTGCGCTTTGCACATACTTAATATCAATTAATTTTCTTTTAACTTTTTCTTTAATGAAATAAAATTTAACATCAATATGTTTTGGCTTCTTATGATAAACAGGATTGTTTATCAGTTTAATTGTACTTTGATTGTCGATGAACAGAGTTATTACAATTTCTAATGACATCAATTTCTTCAGAAACCTGTCTTAACCATAAAATATTCTTAGCTGCTCCACAGCCAGCCACAAATTCGGCTTCTGCAGTTGATGAAGCGACACAGGGATGTTTCTGACTTGACCAAGATATAGGGCCACCATTTATCATAAAAATATAACCACTGGTTGATTTTCTTGTATCTGAGTCCCCAACAAAATCTGAATCTGAATATCCAAATAAATTGTTTGATACATTATACATACATTTTTAGTTTTTTATAAGGTATCTAATAATTCTCATAAGTTGATTAACATGGTGCAATTTCTGGCATAAGAACCGCGATTACCACAGTTGTAGCATATGAAGCGATGTAACTTTTCACTTGACCCTTCACGTAATTTTTTATTTACATATTGCTTGTTTGTTTTGTTTAATGGAACCGTTTTCTTTTTCATATTTCTTTTGCGACTAGTAAAGCAGTTTAATTATCTTCTTCTAAATTCAAACTGGCCTCCTCATCTAGCTAACGTGCTGTCAGATTAATTACCGTTTGATTCTGCGGATCGAGTGACATCCATGCCTGGCGCGCAGATTTGTGCTAGGGAGGTAGTGAACTCAGAATTTTTGTTATAATTGCAGTTTCACTAATAAATTCTCCACTTTCTTTAAGTTGCTTAGCCAGACTTCCCACCTTAGCTATATGCTGTGCTATGCTGTCTGCTGGTGACAGTCTATATTGATAGAAACGTTCATGTATCATCATTTTTGTAATCTCAAAATTTTTCTCATAGATGTACTCAAGCTTGATCGTCATCTCCAACGCTGATTCACAATTTTTATGAGTGCCATTCGATTTAAATCCATGGAAGACGTCAACACAAACATCGCCATGCCCGTGTCTTTATTCCATTGAATCACTCATCCCTCCGGTTTTGTCCTGTACATATCTAATTCCTTTGTACGCAGGACACATTTGATTTGGAATTTCCATTGTTTAAAGCCTCAGTGTCCCCAGCCCAGCTTGGGCTGGAGATCACAGAATACGGCTCGGCTACGATCGCGACGTCAATCGCCCACTCCGCCATGGACTGCAGGAAAAGATCCTGGCGGAGTGGTTGACATTGCCTGGAGAACGCTAAGATATCCAGCCATTATGCCATCTCAACGTCCGACCCCAAACGGTTCCCCCTCTGAGAGGTAGAGGGAACTTTGCTTCGCTGGACGGAGGGGGGCTTACAATACATGCCCCCCGTCATGTGGCCCACCGGCTTTGTGGCCGGGATGACCACAGCGGTAGGACAAAGTGCCGCGGTCAGTGCCACCGGGGCACGTACTAGACACATATCCCATCCCCAGACAATGGTAACAGTGCCAGGGGTGCGCCATCATGTGATGGACGCCAACCCGTCTCCACCCCAACACTAATCTCCAGCCTGCAACAGCTTTTCAGCTGCGGTTGCCAGGAGCTCAAAATGGGCTGTGCCCGAGCAGAACTAAAACGTGCGTAGGTTCCGTACGAGAACCTGGCCCGGGTTACATCCCCCGTCCTTGGCCACCGCGGTCACCAGCCTTTCCGCGGTGACTGCGTCGCTAAGGTCCGAGATCCTTATGTCTGCATTATTTTCTGGCCAGCTGACCACAGCCTCCTCCTCCAGGACCTTCCTCAGACGATCGGCGAGCATGTTGGCTTTTTTGCCGCTCCTGGAGCCAGGCAATTTAATGAGCCGCGCCCCGGGAGCCGACTGGGGTATCTGGAGCGAATCGATGCCTGGCTCCTTTAAGTCCATCTCCTCCTCTGCTTTCAGCAGCACCGAAGCATGTGACGCTCCTTTATCCGCTGCCTACAGCCGTATCTTAAGAATGATGGCCGAGGAATGGGGGATCGTTAGCTTCGGTTTTACCGCCTCCTTTTTCTACGCCGGCTGTGTAGAAGCCACCGGTTTGTCTTGTCTCTTCGCTGGCGGCACTGGTGCCACCGGCTTCTTCGACGCCTTACGGTACACGACGTCCGTCAACGTGCTTCCCTCACCTTGTGAGGGATGCTCCTCTGGCCCTTTCTCTGTGGCTGGGGCTACGGCCGTGGAGGTTGAGGGTCCAAATGGTGTCCACTCTCCCCGCCCTTTTCCCATCCCCTTCCCTTTTCCCTTCCCCTTCGTTTTCTGGAGAAGTTCTGGGAACTCCCTCAGATCCATCTCCGCTGCTCTACACTCTTCATGCGCAGGCGCCGTCGTCTTGGCTGCAATAGCCGCCCTTACCCCATGACTCTGAGGTTTATTGTCACCAGCCAGAGGGGGGTGGCAAGGTGGGACAGGAGAGAGGATCATCTACAGTCCCGGTATGCGCGCGTCCATAATGTTGCCCAACTTAATTTGGACAACCACCTTCATTTAGCCGGCCATATTAGGGACCCCGGTCCCCTCAAGAGACGCGAACCTCCACCCTGGGGTTGCCCGACTCCCTTTGCAGACGAACGTCGTCCGCTGTAAGACGTTTTACCTCATCATCCTCCGTTCTCACCACTAGGGACTCCAATATCTCCCTAATGAGCCCCGCAGCCCTCCCGATTTTCTTCTCCGCCTTTTTTCTCTGTCTTCCAAAATCACCGGAGTACTCGCCTTGTTACCTCTTGACTCCATCTCCTTTCAGAATGCCCTCTTTTGCAGGGCACTCTCAAACTCGTCTTCCTGTTCCGGTCAGCGTGTGCACCTTCCCTCGCTTGGCCATACAAGGCGACCTCGAGGTTATCCGCAGAGGAGGTGCGCAGAATATCACACAGCACGAAATGCGACGACGTAACTATCACTTTAGAGTGGTTTTGAGTAAGTGAGAGGGACTCTTACATGTTGTTCCCGCCAAACCAAAGTGTTGGCAGGACGAAGGTGACATCACAAGGATGGCACTTTAGATCCGTGCGTCAACAGCAGCGTTCAGAAATAAAACTCTCGTTCCCTAAATTAACGGCCGGCCGCGAGCGCATTTACTAATCTCAAAACGTCTTATTTTAACATTCTCTCTTCTCATATATCTCCGCTCAAAACATTCAGTAAGAAAGTCTCAGTGTGCGTGAGTTACAATGTATTGTTAAATAGCCGAGATCGGCTCAACGTGGGATACCGCGTACGTTCAGCCCACGATACCACTCCTCCAGAAGACAAGGTCAGTAAACCAACTTATCTCAATCAGCCCTTACACCTAACAAAAGTGGGACGCTGTACCCATACATCTGGTTCCCATCCAAGCATTAAGTAAAATCGCCTGTTATTTTAAGAAATACTATCACTTATAACACAACAACCTGTAGGACAAAAATGACTGAATATATTATAATATTTGTATGTTCAGACACTTTTGACATAAATGTGAACTAGTAACAGAACAGATATCTATTGTGTGTGGCTGTATATGTCTTAATATATTATGCTCTATATTGTTAAGGAATTTGCGCGCGAGCTCCATTAGTCAGTAACAAAAAGTTACCGCTCGAGATAATCTGTCCCAATCAGTCCACTTGACAGCGTCGCTGTTACCGAGATAACTGATAACACCTACCCCTAAGTAGCGAGTTTTTCTTCTCTGAACAGGGAAAAATGATTTAGCATTTAGCGAGATGTTACAATCTGGCATTTGATCGTACTTATACATGTATAAAATTATAAAGTTCACCCCGCATCTCGCCAGGAGACAACATTATCATGAACTGTAAGAAAACTCTGTTACAATGAGTCGAAATGTTATATCAACAGAATATTGATAAAGGTAAATAATAAATATCTCTTTATTGCGCAACAACATTACACTTTAAAAACACTGCAAAAATGAAAATAAAATGTACAAGCCTTATCGCTTTAAAGTGATTTCTTCCAGGAAACCATTTAAGAAAAATATATTGCTGAAGGAGAAGGTCATGCATTGACTTAACAAATTTAACTTAATGAGAACTTATAATAAACAACATAAAATAAAAATCAGAAGTGAAAGAATACGTAATACTTATGTGTCGTTGTAAGTAGAACACCAGCAAGAACGCGACATGTATAAGAACATTGTAGAACGCGATATGTACAAGACATTGTCGAACGCGGCATATACAAGATATTGTAGAACGTGGCATGAGTACGACAATGTCGAACGTGATATGTACGAGGCATGTTCGAACGCGACATATACAAGATATTGTCTAACGCAGCATATATAATTAATTGTCGAACGCGATATATACAATATATTGTATTAAGATAAGGTTGATTTTGTGTCACGCCGCAGTGTCTCGGCACCGCCATGACACATGCCACAATTATTTAGTTATCACCAGCGAATTAATTGTTAACACACACACACGCGAGGTCGCAGCTCCTGGGTAGTATTGTGTGAAAATATTGAATACGGTCCCATACCTTTATTGAAATGATAATAATAATTTGTATAGCCATCACACTACGTGCGTGGCGCGGTGCAAACTATCTGGACTTTAATATTTGCTGTTTTTAAATTATCATTTTTTTAATCATTTAAAATACTGCTAAACATTGCTGACCTAGGTGGAATACGATCATCTATCGCAAAGGTAGGTTGAAAAATTCTAATATTATGCTATTCCATTGCGTTGTAATACAATTTTTTCCCTGTTGTTTTTATTATATTACATTATTTATCGTAGTTGTCCTGCTTTGGAAGTGAATGTTATACGTGCTTATGTAACACGAGCCAGGCTATATGCGGAGCCTAGTAAAACATAAAACTTATAATCGTCGTTGTTCATTTAGACTTCCGAAGTATAACGCAAGTGCGTTATTCGCTGAAGCTGCGAGTTGTTTGAGAAATTCTGAATGTGTAATGGCGGCTACACAGCCATGCACGGCGCGGGCGTGTCCGTCGTCGCAGTCAATTGTGGCCGAGTCGGAAATTGCTGGCCCAGAGACGCCCGAGGAGGACTCGTCGACGCCGCCTGGCACCGTCTCCGCTGCGACTGCAGCGTCTGCCGGGGACGTCGAGGCCGCCTTCTCCAGCGGATCAGTGGATGCGACGCGTTCTTGTAGTTTCGCCGCCGCTCTGGAGAGCCCCATTAAAGTACGCCAAAAAAAAAACATTGCCCCTCCCTGCCTACTACCACTGGAAAAAACCCAGATGCCCGACACCCCAGTTCCCAATCGCCGCGCAGGCTAGCGGAGTACCCTCCGATAGTCGTTGAGTTTCTGCCCGACTGGCAGAGGCACTTCCGCACACTGCGCGACGTGCTGGGACACGCACCCAACGCCCGGCCGTTTGGAAAGGGTTTTAGGTTCCTGGCACATTCGGGCAGTCCAGTCACTACTGACAGCCCTTACAAAGGAGAATCCGGCGGTGCAATGGCACTGCTAATCCCCACCAAGGTATTACAGCTCTGCCAGTGAGGATGGACACCGAGTGCATCGCCGAGGAGCTCAGGGGCCTAGGCTTCCCGGCGCGCTTCATGCGGAACATATCGGCGAGAGGCTGGAGATCCGGCTGCTTGTATCACGTGCAGCTGGACCGCCTGAACAGCCAGGAACTCGGACGCCTCTACGAGGTGAAAGAGCTACTCTGCATGCCTGGAGTAGTCATAGAGGGGTGGAAGGGCAGACAAGGACCACCTCAGTGTCACCGATGTCAGCTCTTTAGACACTCTTCTGAGCACTGCCACCGGGAGATTAGGTGCGTCCGCTGCGGTGGGGTCCATGCAGTCGAGGATTGCCCGCTGCTGAAAGGAGCCACTCCGACCTGCGCCAATTGCAAAGGCCCACACAACCGCTAACGACCGAAGGTGTAAGGCCTTCAGGGAGGCCAGAGCCCGAGGTATGGCCATCCGCTCACCCATCACACCCAAGCCCGCTGTGCAGGAAGACTAGTTTCAACTGGTCCCTCACGGCCGACACCACGCCGCCCCTGCGCCCGCGGCTCCGTTGTGGAGGGAGGGACTGGTCGAGTACGGCCCAGGCCCATCCCTAACCGCCCCGGCCAATGACCCCAAACCCAGGCAGGTGACGACGGCCACGCCCAAGAGGAGGCGCACTCGCAAGAGGAAGCCCCTAGCTGTGGCCGACCAAAGCTGCCACTCTCCGCAACAGGAGACCGCCCCGACCGCAGTGCGCCAAGTGCCCACACAGGTTAGGGACCCGGAACACGCACGCTCACTATCACGCGCACCAACTCACCACATACCGCAGACACCGTCTCCAACACCACCAACATGAGACCCCCCACCTGCGTGGGGACCGATTCGCTCCGAAGAGGAACGGCGCCAGCGTGACGAGCCCAGGGTCCACGCTGACGATCTCAGGGAGCTAATCCGGGAGATCGTCATGGAGAAGCCGAGGGCGGTCGTGAAGGACGAGCTGTCCAGAGTGCTCGGGGTCCCGCGCATCTGGGCGCAAATCATTCACGCACGGGGCCAACTAACGGCGAGCCAGTGATGGATCGTGACGAGCTCAGGGTCGCTTACTGGAACCCCGGAGGTATAGGAGGCAAGGGCGGCAGTCTTCGGCTGCTCGCTCAGCAGTGCGACTTACATGTTATTCTGCTGGGCGAGACTTGGCTGAGGCCGACGCAGAGACTCCGGCTACCGAATTACGTCGCGTATCGGAAGAACGAGGTGTCGCCGAGCGGCAGGCTGTACAAAGGTACGGCTGTGCTCGTTCGGCGGGACGTCGTCCACGACGAATTGAGACAGGGCCCCTTCACCGACATGTGCTCGACTGGTATAGTCGTTCACATGGCGGGGGAGGAGCTCAGGGTCTACGCGGCGTACAGACATCCCGGGAACAGTTTTAACCTAGGTGATGTCCACAACGTGCTGGGGAATGGCGGCCAGGTGTTGTTGGTCGGCGACCTGAACGCCAAGCATCCAGCTTGGGGATCGGCCGTCACGAACAACGCTGGCTTCAGACTGCAGGAGGATTCGGAAGAGCGCGGCTACACGGTGCAAGGACCACCGTGTCCTACACACGTGCCTACGGATCCCCTGCGCACCCCGGACGTTCTGGACATCGCCCTACACAAGAACCTCAAGGCCACGGTCAACATCGAGGTCCTGTACGACTTCGACACTCAACACCTACCCATCCTCGTCACACTTGATTCCTCTTTCTTCCTTGAGGAAACTCTGGGCCCGCACCCGCTGTCCGGGGATCAAGACACAACTCAACAAGCTGGCCGAGGAATTGTCTGCGAAGGAGAGGGAGTGACGTGGAGCAGGCTGGGAGAGTACAGTCTTCCATGCCTGCGAAAACGACACCAACCTGTACGCCCTAAACAGACGTCTCACGAGGCCAAAAACCACCATCACTCCACTCCTAGACACCTCAGGCGCGAAATACTACGGAGCGCGGACACGCGCCGAAGTGCTCGTATCACATCTACACACATAGTTCTCACCACACCCAGCGGCGTCGTCGTTCGCAGAACACTACGAGCAGGTAGACTGCCGAATTCAAGAACTCCTTCAGAGCCCTACACCGCCACGCAGCGGGACGGATTTCATCTCCCCCTCCGAGCTGCGAGAAGTCGCACTTCGCCTCTCTCTGGCGCAAAGCTCCAGGCCCTGACGATATCCCCCCCACAGCGCTGGTGATGATGCCTAGGCGAGCAGCCGTGGCTCTCACACAGATCGCAAATGACATTCTCCGGACGGCCCACTTTCCGGACACCCGGATAGAGGGGAGGGTCATCGTTCTGCCGAAGTCGGGCAAGCCCCGAAGCCTGCCTGGACGCTACCGGCCGATAACGCTGCTGTCCCACATCGCCAAGTTGTTCGAGAGGCTTCTGCTTCGGAGGCTGAAACTGTACATTCCCATAGGGGATGAACAGTTTGGCTTCCGTAGCGGCCACTGGACCACATTGCAACTGACGCGGGTGATCCACCATCTGTAGAGATGAACGAGAGGAGACATTCTGTCGCAGTCTTTAACGACATGGAGACGGCCTACGACAGGGTGTGGCACCCGGGTCTCTTGTACAAGTTGGTGGACGCCGGCGTCTCGCTGGCGTTTTTGAGACTAGTGGCGTTATTCATGGAAGGTAGGACCGTCCGGGTAGCGGTGGAGCGGAGGCTATCCTCGGTGAAGGCCATACGTGCCGGAGTACCACAGGGCAGTTGCCTATCCCCTTGCCTGTACGCGGCCTACACTAACGAAATCCGCACACTCAATGATCCTTCGGGAGAGGTTGAGGTGGATGTCATGTTCGTGCTCGAGCTCACAACTGGGCGCATGCAGCGCATGCTGGACCGGTTGCCGGAGTGGATCGACAGATGGCGCATGTCTGTCAACGTGGATAAGACGACGGCGCTATATTTCAGCAAGAGGCGCTCCATGCCGGGGCGGTTAAAATTTAGGGGATGTGTATTGGGAATAACCAGTCTTGTATCTCGGATATAGTATCGACCGCGCGCTGCGGATGGGCTCGCAGGTGGACCGACCGGTCAAACAGGCGAGAACAGCCCGCGCTTTGCTGTGGCCGGTACTAGCGTCCGGACTTCCTACACGGACGAAACTGGGGATTTACAAGATGTATATTACGCCTCACTTACGCCACCCACACATGGTACGCGCTAACCACCCAGGCCCAGCGGAAACGCCTGCAAGCCCAGCAAAACATATCCCTACGGGTCATCACGGGAGCCGGTCGCCAGGTCCGTAACGACGTGATCGCGCGTGTTTTGCGGTTAGCGTCGCTGGACGAGTTTGTAGTTCAATTGTCGAGCGCTCTGCGTCTGCGAAGTTGACCAGGAGTAGTAGTAGTAGTAATAGTAATTGTGGCCAATTCTCTGCGACGGCTTGCAACGAGTGTGCGCTCAGCTTTTATCGCAGTTATGATTCATACTACGCACACTATGTAGGGTTAATAGAGTATAATGCAGAACCTCTTGCAGACAGCCTCTCTACAATAATCTCAACAACATTTGTTCTACCACTTTTCACAATTCTTGATAAATAACACAAAAAGAAACAAGAAAAAAAATTATGTCGGTTATTTATTACTCTGTAAGTGTCAGAACGCCCGAGCGCCCGTACCTTTCCGCCCGGCGCTCCTATTTATCCAACGTGTACTAACTGCCAACTACAGTTTCTCGCGCTTTTTTTAGCCGTTCAATTCAGACAAAGTTAACATATTACGAAGTTAGTTCAGATTAACTTACCTTAAGATTAATTCAGATTATTACAATTTCACATTAAACTTATGAATTCAGCTTCTTTTCAAGCTATTTAATTCAGCTACCGTGGTTCGCTGGATTTTTGGTCGGGGTGTTGACTATACCAAAGGAACACGCTCACGTCGAAAGCCCATATTCAGTGAGCCGCTACCCAATCGGTGATCACTTCCGGTTTTAAACCTTTTGATCACGGAGACATCCCTAAATATATGTTCACAGTATCGGGGTTCCGCCATGTCCACTTCCTATGTGGCATCTCCTTAAAATAAGAGTTCATAAGGAGGAGGCCCTCTTTCTGATTAAGTTTACCAGCATTTGCCCACTGCGATTTGACACCATTTCGTACTCCCACTTGGGCATTAAAGTCCCCCATAATAACAATTATGTGGCCCTTACAGATGTTTTGTAAGGCCTTTACGATATTCTCATAAGCTGCCTCCACATCGTAACCTGAATATGTCGAGGTTGGCGCGTATACTTGTATCACTTTGAGACTGTATCTCTTAATGTGTTTAGGGGTGAGATCCACCACCCTACTCGGCACACTAGAGATTTCGATGTTGTTGCCTACGAGGGACTTATTCACGAGGTAATCCACGCCCACCGGCCGCCTATGCTTAGCGTGTAGACGTTTATGGATGCCCTGAGTGAGTCCATGTGCCACTTGTCGAATTATGATCATATAGTATTTCAAGGCATTCATTGGTCAAACAAAGAGACCAATAAGAACACGCGTTAAAGAACATCTTGCAGATGTTGAACTTCATCATTGTACTAAATCTGCAGTTTGTCAACATGTACAAGATAACGCCCGTCATTATATTTGATTTGACAGACCTCGAATCCTCGCGAAAGAGTCTCGATTCCAATCCAAGGATGATTTGTCATGCGATTGAAATCAGGAAGAATCCAAATTTTTACAGAGAGTATGGTTGGGTTTTACCACCTTCTTGGGATCCGGTGATAAATATAATCAAGGTTAAAAATAAAAAATGACTCGTCCCAGCTGCAAAACACAATAAACTCGTTTTGTATGAATCGGACTAATTAATTGTTGATGATTCTGCTACTTAAAAATACTTGACCAGACTACTAAAATCCTCATTCCGCCCGTGACCATGACAGCCTAAAGGTAATCGAAACGTCAGGATATAATAAAACTTGAGGGATCAAGACAGAATCTTCGTTTCGTTGACGAAATTTCTGCTTCCGGGAAGCAGTCCTAATATTATTTTATTTTCAGCTCTTAATTTTCGTTCCTTTTCAGCTTATTTATGTATCTGTTAATTTTTTTAAATATATATTAATTTTTAACAACTTATTAACTATAATTACTAAGCTTATAGTTTATATCTGTAAACATATTAAAGTAATTGTAATTATATTATACATATTGAATATTTCTATATATTTATTTACAATA
>JAFELO010001639.1:74706-89876 GCA_017140195.1 Eumaeus atala
TGTACGTACATTATATTATTATCCATTTTAACTTAAACATATTTTTACAGTTATTGTATAACAGGACAGCACAAGGATTTTCACATATTCGTCCATTACGTTGATTCTGTCTCATTCCATAAGAAAATATAAAGAAAGGCGATAAAATCCGTTAAAGAGACACAACAATGTATTTCAAGGTGATCACCGAACCTACACAGTTAACATCACACAGTGACAACCTGTAAGATCTCGTTTGTACTGATACAAACGTGACACGAGTTTGGGCCGATCATAGACCACATTTGAGCGAGCATATCTTTGTCGTGTGTGGGCTTGGTATACCAAAACTCAAACTCCGACCTTTGAAAATCTATTATAAACCCCTTAGAATTATCAATCCAGATCCAGCTTTTAAGGGCGCAAATTAAATTTAAAGGGCATTAGTTGATTTGGATGCTGCCAGCGGGATGGACAACATCAATGATATAGTAAAACACCTTACCACCAGCTTACTTAAAATTTTGGACGATCTTGCTCCATTGAAGTTGGCCACCATAAAGGAAATAATATATCCATATATAACATATAATATTCGCAATTCGCTTAGAAGCAAATGTACAATAGGCGGCCTTATCGCTTTGAGGCGTTATTTTCTAGACAACTAACTTGGGATTTGCGTATTGCGTGGAGATAAGGGCGTGCATTTTATGAACAAAGTTTAAGATTTACAAGTAACACATAGTAAATAATATATATGATTAAGTAAATGCCTAATAATCATACTGTGGATAGATTAAGACCAGTAATAGAAAAAAGTAATATAAAGGAAGCGCAATGAATGACGGTAGTGACAACATCAAAATGTCAATAATCAATATTAACATTAACTAAAATAATTTCAAATTTACAATGTGCGAAAATGCATAGTTAAAATAAAGCAAATAGAAAAGCACATAATTAACAACAGATAGGTTTATGGCCAGTATTCAGTTTATTCAGAATATAATAAAAAGTGAATATTACTGTCGTAGAAAATGCTTTTTGACACGTGTTTTAAATATTTAAAGACTCTTGGCTTGAAATTTTGTATTTTGGTGGGGTACATTTAATTTGTTAACGAAACGGCTAGGACTTAAATCCATTGGAAAAGTAAATAAATCTTTTAGTTAAATCGGAGTCCTAGGGTAGAATATAACCTTGTACAATAGATGTAGTACATGAATGTTCCTGCGATGTGAGTGAGATACTCAGCCACTTTAGAGATACTCGCTATTCAGAGACATGGTCCAACCTGCGAAAATAAGAATCTAATGCAAAAGTTGTGTATGCGTTGCAAATTGTATAGCTGCTCCTTAGTTAAGTTAATATAACTTACAACAGCATATTCAATAGCTGGCAGTAGCAAAGCCTGCTCTAGTGCAATCCTGCTGGTAGTGGGTAAAAATTTCTTAAACACCTTAATGAGGCAGAAACACAATAAACTTTTCTACGTACCATGTCAACTTTATGTGTCCATGAAAGAGTATTATCTAATAATACATCTAGATTTTTTTTACTTTAGAACTATACACGATGTGAACTCCATCCAAAATAAGGAAGGTATGTTCCCCATGTTTAGTCTCTTTTATAAGCCTGGACTACCAATAATTTGATTTGCCTGAGTTTTGGTTGGGTTAATTTTTATGCCATGGTTGCGGGACCACGCTGAGATGGTTGCGAGATCCTCATTGGTCCGATAAGTAGTTGAGTTTATTTCATCCACATGGGACTGCGTATATATTTGGAGATCATAAGCGTACATATGATAGAGGAAAGAGAGGTTATTAGTAATTTCGTTTATGAATATGGCAAATAGTAAAGGGGAGAGCACCCCACCCTGTCACAAGCCTGTGGTAGTTGCACACCCGTCAGGAACAGCATGATTTATCTTTGAGCATTGCCGGCGACCATTTAAATAGCTAAAACCAATTAATTTCTATTGGAGATACATTAATAGCTTCTAGACTGATCACCATAATATGTAAATCTACAGAATTTGAATGCGTTGCTAAAGTCCAACAGTGTCAAAACGGTAAGCTTTTTATTGTCCATTTCTAGTCAATTGTCTTCTATGACCTTAGTCAGAGCCTTTGCAGTGCTATGTCCTGATTTAAAACAAGACCTCAGAGGGTCTAAGAGATCATTATTAATTAGGAAACGGTTTAATTGATAAATTGGTAAATTATTTTTTCTAATAATTTGGAGAAAAAGGGTAGTATAGATATAGGTCGGTAATCAGAAGGAAGAATGGGCTTTGAATTTTATAGGAAGGGGAATAATTAAATCAAGTCCCCATGTTATAGGAAAGACACCTGTAGTAACTGAATAATTAAAGATATGAATAATAACTGAAACTATAATATCAGGTATGAGAACAACCATACTTCTAGTAATACCATCATTCCCAATGGCATTAGATGAAATAGGCATAGCGTTTTTATATCACATTTTTCAAATTGTTTAAAATAGGGAATAGGTATACTTGTTCAGGATTTGTAGTTTCATGATCAATGTTACTTGTTATTGAACAGAAATGTTGATTAAGTAATTTAATTACGTCTAATTTCAAGGAATGATGATGGTGTTTTATTCTTTCGTATTCCTAAACTGTTAAGAAATTTCACATTGCACTCCGTCTTGAACAGATTTAAGGAAATGCACCTCTGCGCATCTCTACATAATGTATTACAGCGATTTCGAATTATCTTATACTTTTCATTATTTATTTATGAATTATTAAATTTTAGTTTAGCTCTAGCAATATTTTTCTTTCTAATTAATTCCTTAATCTCTTCAGTAAGCCGGAGGGTAGGAAGATGTTTTATTTTTACTATGTGAAGTGGAGCGTGCTTATCATATAATTTAATAATTTGCTTGTTAATTGTATTTGATTTTTTATTGGCACAGTTAGTCTCAATCAAGTCTGTCCAGTCAATATGTTGAACATCATGTTGCGCTGCATCAACACTCTTTTTTTAGTTTTAAGTAGTATTAACATATATGAAAGATAGACAATGTCGTGATAAGAAAAAGAGTGAGTTGAAATTTGTCCGAAATTTTGAATTAGATTTGGAGATGACACTAATCAAAACATGGAGACAAGGTACACAGCCAGGATTTGTATGCGTGCTTCTAAGTGGTAACACATGTAAGTTACACTAATTAAGGATTGAGAGCAATTTTTTCGATTTTGAGTTATTCTTCAACAAACATGTGTTGAAGTCGCCCGTTATAATGGTATGTGCATATATGTTCGTAAATTGGTTCAAAGCGATCTCAAAGAAAAAAAGTAATCTAAATAAAATAGTAAATCTAAAATACACCGGGCAGTACTTTTGCATGAGACAGTTCGATCTTCAGGAGCAGGTGTTCTGCTACATCATTAGTAAAAGGTTGAGATGACGTACTTAGAACCTGATATTGAATATTCGACCGGAGATAGATGGCGGCACCTCAGATGACTCTGTCAGTACGGTCGTTCCTAATTAAGAGAAAACCAGGCAAGGAGAAATACGCAGATGATATGCAGAGTTTAAACCATGTCTCCGACACGACTATAGCATGCACATTTGTGGTTTCAAATGATGCTAAGAGGTCGGTATAGTGAGCAGGCATACTTTGAGCGTTTAAGTATACCACATTAAAGTTCTCCAGATCTGTACTAAAATAAGATGATAATATAGCGCCAAGGGATATAACAGACGTGTCACTATTTTCCGCATCACTAAAATCCTCAGAAGAGGAACATGTAAGAAATTCACCGCTAATATTTAATCTATCCATCAATAGGGATCAGTTAACGAAACATTATAAATAGTTTATAACTACAAAAAACAATAAAATAAAACGGAAACAAATCATAATTTTACCCGCCAACTACATCGGTAAAAAGGTAACAAATAGTTCAATTACTTTAGTAATAAAAATAATAATACTTATAATTAACACAAAAGTAAATTCTAAATCAGGATACATAAAAAAAATTAAATAGATAGCTGCTGCATTTAACATTTTTACAAATGCTTTCATTATATTAATATATAGAATTTTCGATTAAAAAAAAAGAAAGGATGACAGCTTGTAACGCTTCACTCTTGATTCAATTTCAAAAAAATGTAGGTATGTATATATAAAAGAAAGCAACAATAATTTGGCTACTAAATATTTAGCAGGTGTAGTTATTGCTAACTATATCGAGGAAATAAATCATTATGTTTATGAATCGTACATGCTACACTCGCATAATAGCATCAACATCACTCGCATAATAGACTAGATTGAAAGCTATTTAATTGAGCATAAAATTCAAATTTTTTTTTACTGGCCTTCTTCTTTTACTTTTTTACACGTTTGTAAAAGTGTTATCTGGTTGACAAGCGAAGCAATAACTGTGGATGAAGATAGGTTGGGTGCTGGACCAGGGAATATACCAAATATGAAATTCCTTAGATGAAAAACTCGGATCCGAATATGTGAAGCATTAGTTCTCTCTAAGTTCAATTATATAGATTCTGTAATACAACCGATACTGTTGCAACGTACTAAAAATTAATTCAACGTGTACAAAATGTCTGTGCACGATATTGTTTCCACACACCGTGGCGAGATCACGTCGTTCCATACATAAATAGGGTATCCATTTTAAAAATGAAAAATCGCATGAAGTTGCACTTCGCCACACTGCTCATTGGCGTTTATAGACACAGGGTGCCCGTTTGCCTATACGATAGGTTGGACGGGGCAAGAGATTCTAATACTTCTCGCAATGTGCACTCCAGACGCTACCCACCGTGTACGCCTATACAACGCACTTCAGCATTTCATGGTAGCTTTAAGTATGCCGGATATCACCATGAAGTATAATTTAAGCGTAAATATAAAAAAATGTTCGCTATTGGCCCAAAAAGATATATTATTCTATTCGTTTATCGTTTACACTACATACACCATGACTCATGGTGCATGTAGTGCATATTATAAAAATGCTTATATATAATTATGGTGGTCTTGAAAATCGGTGTTGGGGATTTTCCCTAACTTAAGCCGAGAACCTACTTTTTGTGGAGGATACGCTGCTTCCTAAACTAACCTTGCTCTTAAGTATTTCTTTTCCTTTTCCTTAATTCAATTTTTGTTTTCTTTTTTTTGTAATCGCTTTTAATTATGTTATAATTATGTAAGAAACACATTGTCCTTTTTGTTTATGTAGCAGTGTATCTCATCAAATAAATTTATTATTAATATTATATAAACGTGACATCATATGTTACTTTTTATAATAATTAAATAAATCTTTATTATAAAAATAATGGTTACAATTTGTACATGTACAAATAAGCGACCTTGCCCCTTTAAGCGATCTCTTCCAGACAATCACTATTTATCATGGATGTATTGCTTATATATATTGTGCAAATAAATAAAATTGCACTACATACAAATTAAACTTAAAAACTAATTATAATAATAAAAAGAAGGAAAAAATTGTAATATATATCACATGACGAACAAATAATAATCTATTGTGAAAGAAGTAAAAAAAAAGATAAAAAAGAAGACGAGGAGAAAACAAAGGTTACATTAATAAGTAATGATGTTTGTAATGTGTTTGATAAATTATGCTATTAAATTTTCGCACAAAATAAATAGAAAAATATGGGTTTTTGGAAAAAAGACTGTTCTAACTAAACAAGACGATTTATTTTAAATTTATGCTAATTTTAAGTAGTGCTCTTTTACCAGGCTTTTAAAGATGTTGAGACTTCCAGCTTGCCTTTTTTGATTAGGTAACGAGTTCCAAAGACTAATTGAAGTGGACTTAAATTAGTGGTGATAATATTTTGTCATTTGTTGTTTTCTCAATTCTGATGAGAAAGTGAACATCTCTTTTAGGTATCGTGGAGTTCTGTAGTCGTGGATTATATTATATAGAATATGTAGTACGTGAGTATTCCTGCGTAGGTAGACTGTGAGCTATTTGAGACTTGCTCCTTATTCCGAGACATCATCAAACCTGCGAAGGCCAAATATAAACCCAATACAAAAGTTTTGCATGCGCTGAAGTTCACCTAGTTGTTCTTATATCAAGTTTACATAGCTCACATCAGCATAATCAGGTATAGAGAGAAGCAATTACTGAGCAAGAGTAGTCCTAGTAGGAAATTTGTAAACGTCTAAAGGATGTAGATGCACATTAAATTTTCTTACACACTGCGCTAACTTGATGTGACCAGGGCAGGGTGTTATCAATTATGACTCTAAGATTTTTTTTACTTTATTACTATATTTTATGTATTGGATGGAGTCATCCAATGTGATTGGTGAGATAATATCAAAACTAATTATTTTCAAAAGACTTTGGCTACCGATGATTATTGCTCGGGATTTTGTGGGGTTAAGCTTTAAGCCATGCTCATAAAACCAATTCGAGATGGCAACAAGGTCATCATTAATTTTATAGCAATATTAGCTCATCTACACTCGACTGCGTGTAAATTTGGAGATCGTCTGCTTACATGTGGAAGCGTGAAGATAAGTCATTAGTTATAGAGTTTATAAAAATGGCGAAGAGTAAAAGTGAGAGGACACCACCCTGAAGGACGCCAGTTGTGATGTCACACTAGTCTGAAGCGATTGACTTTGATCGGCTGTCGATGGCTTTATTGATGATGATTACTAGTCCTTGCCCTCTTTTCCTCTCACCCAATGGGCCACCGGCTCTCACAAACCACACTAAAGAAAGTTACGTAATTGAAGGTTATGCTAATTGATTAATATAAGTATTTAAAATAAGTCTGTGAAAAGGTAGTGCCACGCCGCATAGGAGGAGGTAATGCCATGCATAGTGCATGACACTACATCCTCCTATGTAAGAGAATTGGGCCGGCACGTCCGGGGAGGTACCTCTTGCTCACATAATACCGCCGTAATGTGACAGCTTGAGTGTCGCGTTTAGTGCCGTTTGTGAGTAGGCGGTGATCCATTGGGGGAGGGGTGAAGGAGCGCAACGCATCGGACTGATACATATGTGGATGTTCATGGGCGTCGGTACTCGCAAAAACTCTCCGATTGCTCGCTCTATAAAAAGATAACGATAGTATTCAGTCCAAGAATCTAACACATGCAATATAATACGAAATTATAATATTAATATTTTCTTTAATTTAACAAGGTTTTCCCAAACATTTTTTTCACATTAAACGCTACCGCATCGCCGGTCCCAGTAAGACTGTGATGTAAGATTTAGAATGGATTTAGAAATAATCAGACATACCAATTAATAGGTTTAAAAGTGCAAGTAGATGTGAAAGTTTTGCGCAAACAATCTTTACACAAGGGGCTATTTATCCTCCCAGCGAAATGCCGCGACTGACGACTCTGCCCACTTCCAGCCACTTGCTGCGTCTCCACACTTCTCAGCGCCTCTCCAATACTAAACTTTCCTCATTAAACTTTCAGCCTCGGTACAAAACTTGTAGATATTGCAGCCCAACTTCGAGCTAGTTCGCGTCTAATTTACACAACACAGTCTTTATTTTACTTTTATCAAATGCCCTCCCCAACTGTTGCCATGAA
The DNA here is from genome assembly GCA_017140195.1 of Eumaeus atala. Taxonomy (NCBI): domain Eukaryota; kingdom Metazoa; phylum Arthropoda; class Insecta; order Lepidoptera; family Lycaenidae; genus Eumaeus; species Eumaeus atala. The sequence continues at coordinate 82,303 of JAFELO010001639.1, forward strand.
CGGACCTGTTCATTTGAGCTCTATGAAAAACATATTTTTTCTCCAGTAAGAACTTATTCCTTATACACAAATTCTGGTAAATAGAAACATACCAATGTTGGTGCAAACATAAAGTAGTGTTACAGAAACGATAAACAAGTAAAAGTGATAAAAACTGTTCAACAAACACAAAGAAAATTGATGTGATGATTGATTGACAAGTGATCGATAGTGCTACGTTATAACAACAAAAGTAACTTTTCAACTACTAGCATAACTGAACATATTTGATCTAGTTGAAGTATCTAATCACTTTTTTGAGACACTCGTGTAAGGAAGCGAGTGGTTTTATGTAGGAGAACAAGTCATTCCGGCCTTACGTTCAAACCCCAGTCGTCGAGCGAGCTTTTTCTAATTCCAATTTGGAATTAAAAATCACCTAAGTTAAAGGATTCAAGGTAGTAAATTAGAATAGAAGTTTTTATTACAGTTATAGTAGATTTTTTTTTGTAACAGCGGCTAGCAAGTACCTTAGTACAAAGTGAGACTTCGTCGTTCTCTCCCCTCGTCACACGATTCCCCCGCTACACCGGTCGCAACGGCCAGCATTACTGTCGACTCAGAACAGTTACGAGACTCGGATACGCCTTCCGAACTTAGTGATAATTGAAATATTACCGGGCGCCAGGAAAGGATAAGGGACTATGATGATGAAATTAGAGATCTACGAACAGAAATCGAAGATCAGTTTCTTTCATTAAATAGTTCAATTGAAAAACGTTTCAGTGAAATTAAAAAGCAAAAACCACGTTACTACCAAGAGTACAATTTCTTTCTTAGAAATATTTCACCACACCATTTTTGATAAAGTTAAATCCTTAGAGAAAGAAAAGTCAGAAGACAAAGACAGATTTTTATCATGTGAGAAAAATTAGAAGCATTAGAGGGAAAAATAAAGTCTGCTGGTTTTGGAATCCGCAATGTCCCAATTAAATCTAATAACGGTAAACGCTCTGAAACTAAAGAAGACTTAGCAAATATTTTTACTACGTTGTCAAAAACTTTGAATATAAATTTAGAGGACCGGAACATTAGAGATATTTATAGAGTGAAGTCAAATAGCGAAACTATCAAACCAACTGTTACTGAATTAAATATTGTTATAACAAAGGAGGGAATAACCCAAACAGTGTAACGTTACAATAAGAACAAAGCAAGAGAAAATAAAATAAACAAAGTCACCTTAAAGTAGCGTGTCCCATAAGATCAACATATGTTTCAGAAACCTTCACATATGGAGCCCGAAAACCTTCACATATGGAGCTCGTGAAAGTTAATTTTTATAATGCTGGACCTCAAGAGGACAATGTTACGTGCGTAAATCAGATGGTTCACCTATATATAAATTGCCAGTGAATCGGATTTAATTAAACTTAAAAATAATATAATGTAACTGTACTCGATCGTAATAATATATATACACTTCATGTCTCTGTTAATTTAATCATTCTAACACTTTCAATTTTTGTTAGGTCAAATCACTGGCTCTTGTCTTCTATATACGTTAAAATGTTAAATTATATTGCATGCGTTTTAATTTGCAGACAAACACCGTATACATATAATAATCTACCAAAACCATATAATTATAAGCAACACTATCCAAGCGACGATATAATAAAAACTCTAATTCACTTTGACTTGAAACATTTCAAAATCCACACATAAATTACATACCCCACAAAGAATCAACCTTCTACGAAAACACCTAGAAAGGTAATTTTAACCGTGATTACAAAAGAATATAAACTTACGCACAATCAAAACATTTATATAAACTCGGCGTACTTCTACTGTGACACAATGACATCAAAAATTAAAATTCGACAGTCAAAATGATTTACAAATTGAACTAGACGGTTAATACCGTACGGTAATCCGTATCAAACAGTAGTAATTGAGTGATTGAAGACTGTGCTAAGTTGAAGTCCAAGCATGACAAATCTCAATCCTTCATCAAGCAAAACATAAGAAGTACTACAAGAAATTTCCGTTAGCTATATATGTTAGCTATATATCGCATGGGACTTTATAATTCTTACCAAATGTCGCTTACACAACGCCCCACCAATACATACTCTGGATGGGTATTTGTCTACGTCTACTACCTCACATCACCTACAAAATGAAAGTATTATTGTATACTATAATAAATGTATCTCAGTTAACATATACGAGCCCACCTTATTTAGTGCCAACTGTTTGATAATAAAGGCAAAAGACATTGCCATATGGCTATCTATAAACTCCCATCGGTCTACAACATCAATATTTTTTTTAGAATCACTAAACCCTACCATCGATGGCTTGTCATTTACTCCTCGTTGGTGATATTAATTTACTAATGGTTCGTCTGATGTACGTTCTAATAATCATCTTGCTTTAACTGCAAGCCACGGAATGCTTCCAGCTCACGCAGTAGCTGTAAGTGGTAGAAACTCATGTCTGGACCATGTCATGTTGAAAACCAAGAAGCCTGCCGACTGTTATGTTGCGGACACTTCATTGACCGACCGTGACAGAGAAATACTATTTATACGAAGTACGTTTAGGTACATACTACTTAATGCGGGAACCAAATTTATAAATTATGAGTTCCTTTGAAGCTGATCTGAAGCTAATTGACTTCGATCCAGTATTAAAAGCATAAGATGTGAATCTGGCAGTGAATGTTTTCGCGGAATCTCTAACAAAAGTCATATACAAAAACTTCTTCAAATCTGGAATAGCTCTTGAAGCCTTGGGACCTTTCGGGACTTCTACGATGCATGAGAAATAGAGACAATCTCCATTGAAATTTAAAAGAGCTCCTTATAATAAGATATTGCTTACAACTTATAAAAGGTATAGGAATTACTATAACCAGATACTTAACAAAGCTAAGCTGTATTTTGAGAAGGACCAAATATATAGGGGGAAAAAAATAAAAATATGGTCTGGAACGCAATACGTAACATTATCCATACTGCAAAACAAAAGGCATGCCCAGAATAACTTCTCTCTACGGAAAATCACAATAAAGATAATACGTATTTCGCAAATATTGGCGCCTCTCTGGCTGACAAGATTAGTCCACGTACATCCTGTGAATTTCCTAGTATCAGCCCAAATACAAATTCGTTTGTAATTCTACCAGCCTCCGTTCATGAAGTTGAGTTACAGTTGACTTCTCTTCGAACTAACTATGCCGGGGATCACGATGGAATCTCCGGCCTTGTTCTCAAGAAGTTTAAAGGTTCTTTTGTACCCTCTCTCGTGCATATTTTTAATACCTCCTTTTCCAATGGTATATTCCCCAGGTCTTTGAAATTGGCACAAATTTCCACTATTCATAAGAGTGGAGCTATAAATATCGTCGTTAACTTTAGGCCAATTGCTATTTTTAGTACATTATCAAAGATTCTGGAACGCCTGTTGAATTATAGACTCATAAGGTTTATTGAAAAATATAATATTCTCTCAATAGTCCGATACGGTTTCAGACCGGAACGCTTGACGCGGTACATGATTCAATGGACTATATTGTGAATCAATTAGATAAAAAATGCAAGGTCCAGGGTATGGTCTGAATCTCACTAAGGATTTCAATACAGTCTCTGTACTTGTATCAAAGTTTGAAAAATTGCCGTACGGGGTATACAGCTGGTCCTTTTTGAAAGCTATTTGTTGGACAGACGCCAAAGAGTTAAGGTTGCGGAATTCATAAGTACCGAGCTTCTTGTTAAATATGGTGTCTCCTAGGGCAGTATTTTGGGTCCAACTTTATTTTTAATGTATATTAATGATTTATGTCTACTAAATTTACGTTGTGGGAAAATGTTTACATATGCAGACAATACGACTCTCATTTTTTCTGGCAATACTTGGGAAGAGACGTTTAGTTTAGCACAAACAAGTTTTAATTCTGTTATGTATTGGCTAAATAATAATGAGCTCACCCTTAATGGCGAAAAAACTAAGTATATTCCGTTGTAACTAAAACAATACCAACTACCCAGGAATATTATCATTACAGGCGCATTCTTGTACTGTTCCCAACTCACCCACTTTTTCCTGTCCCTTTCACTTGTCCCCTTGCTATGCAGAACAGTCTATATTTAAAATCTAGGGGTGTTTGTTGACGGAAGTTTATCCTTCCAAGTTCACATTGACTCTATTTATAAAAGACTTCGCAAGACTATGTTCGTCTTCAGGGGACTAAGACATATTGTAAATGAGGAGCTAAATAGGAGAGTCTATATCGCTTTAGTGCAATCGCTCCTCACATACTGCATAATAATATGGGGAGGTACGTCAAAGACAAAATTACTCCACCTAGAAAGGACTCAAAGATATGTTCTTAAGGTTAGTTGGAAAATCCCGAACATGTTTCCCACTGCCGAAGTTTAGAAGAAATGTGGAATCCTCTCGGTACTACGGTCGTGTTTTCTTAATGTCATCCCAAAGAAACACTCCTCTCTCAATTACGATCGTAATGATTTTGTAAACTAGCGTAGAAAATACACTGTGTGGGGTACGGCACAAAGGTTTTTCTGTTTGCGTGGAGGGTTTCTGTACAAGAAGCTGAACAAAATATTGTCTATATATCACCTCAATAGAAGTGAATGTAAACGGAAAGTTTCATACTGTCTAACATATTTGAATTATGATGCTACGGAAAAACTTATAACTAAGATTATTTAAATGGACACGCCTCACATTGTTATTTACACCTTCACATACAAATATTTTTTTCTATATTTCTTAAAAGTACACGCATCGTAGAATCCATATCACACACACACACATCATTCACTTACTTCACACATATGCATGCCCTATTGTTTCTTTTTTAATTATATCTGTTTTGTAATTTTATTTCTATGTAAAACTTATTATCATTACTTCTTTTTTGCTTAATCTCAATAACATGAGTAACAGGAAGCATTGTGCCTTGTGTGGGTGGTAGGGAGCCTGGTGATCAGTAATAAAGGTATGAACCTAGTACAGACACACAGTAGTATTTGACGTACCGTAGTGTATACACATTATTGTACCTATACCAGTGACCTGAATTGTCCATTCACTGTTCCTGGCATGACTTAACTTGACACACAACGCACATAACAATTACCCTCTCATGCTCAACGAGCGCGACCTCTTCAGACGGGCCACTTGATAGCTCGCACCTCACGCGCGGCTATTGCGGACAGAAATGTATTAGTAAAGAATCATAGATTTTGTGTACCATTAGCTGTATTTTGCGGTTTCCTTCAGGAATACACGTCAAAATATGTATGTACCTTGAAGGAGGATTTGTCATAGGAGGCTGCAACATCTTCATTTCCTATCGTAAAGGCGACTCGGGCTAATATTTTGAGTATTCCAAAAAACTAATTGTTTATAGTATTGTAAGAAGGTATAGTCCTATCGACATCAAGCAAGCGGAATCAGAACACTTCAGTACTAAATTTATCGTTGTCGCAGCAAATCGCTCTGCCTCGGCGTTTGCAGTCTGTCTGTGTGCAGTCTGTCCGTGTGCAGTCAGTCCGTGTGCGGTCTGTCCGTGTGCGGTCTGTCCGTGTGCAGTCTGTCCGTATGCAGTCTGTCCGTGTACAGTCTGTCCGTGTACAGTCTGTCCGTGTACAGTCTGTCCGTGTACAGTCTGTCCGTGTACAGTCTGTCCGTGTGCAGTCTGTCTGTCTGCAGTCCGGACGTGACGAATGTGTTAGCTTTTGTACATTGCAACCTAAGAAATGAAAATTTGAAGGGGGAAACTTTAAAACTTTACTATATTAAGTGATTGTTCGTATCGTATCATAGTCGCCTACGAGTTTTACATTATTTACAATGGCTGAAATAATTTGTGATGTCCTGCAAATATTATAAACGTGAAAGTTTGTGAGATGGATATTTGCTACATTTTCACGAAAGAAGAGCCGAATAGTTTTTAATGAAACTTAACAATAATAATGCTTAATTTACTATAGAAATAACAACGTTTGCAAGTATTCACGCGGATGAAATCACCGGTAACCGCTAGTAAAGTGATAAAATAATGTTGTAGGAGAACTAATTCGTGAAATTAAATAATTCTAATAACTTTAGCTTCATTTCAGATTCAAATTCTTTTTTATCAGAAAATAGAGAAACAACTGTAGACCATGCGACACGCCGCTAAATACATTATTGAGCAGGGCATCTGATCTGAGCGGTTCACAATTCAATCGCACTTTGTTTCTCTTTGCAATCGCACGGACGGCAGTCGTTTGTGTTTTATATCATTTGGTTAGTGGAGGAATGCATCCAAGTTGATAGAGGTAGTGCCATGCCACATAGGAGGAGGTAGTGCCATGCGTAGTGGCTGAAACTACATCCTCCTATGCAATGGTATTGGGCCGGCACTACCGGAGAGGTACCTCTCGCTCACATAATACCAACGTAAATTGACATCTTCAGTGTCATCATTTAGTGCTGTCTGTGAGTAGCCGATGGCCCATTGGACCTATTGCTGTCCTAGACCTGATTCTGTCCCTGTTTCTTTTTATTCCCTGAAATGCCGTCGAAAAGTAAAATATCACCCAAAGCATTTACAAATTATTAAAAAAGTAAATTATTCTCTATCCTAGTTTTTACCCTAGTCTCTATATCACCTGATATCGCACGGCTACGTGATATAGGTGAGCTGACGAGGGCGCCAGTTTTTAACACAGAACAACTGGCATCTGACCTCTGCAACCCAGTAGGGAAATTATGAGAAACTATAAATTTTGCTTTTTATTAACATATTTTTCATATCTACTTACTTTTAGACACAATACTAATTAATGTACATAAAAGAAAGCTAAAAGCACGTACACGTGCGCTAACAGTTTTTCCAAAAATGAGGTTATATGTGACCATACGACGTTGACATTTCCATAATAAGGCGTCACACGTGAACTATTTTACAGGATTAGGAAAAGAATTAATTCCCTAGGACCATTAAGAATAATGTTAATGCTGATTTTGTACGTGAAAAATTTCAAATCGCTCTCCTCTAAAGTAACAATTGTGCAGAAGTAACTTAATTCTACGGATAGGTCGGTTCTATAGAAATTTTATTTAGTTTGCTAAGATGAGCTTAAAAAAAATAATGAGTGATACTAAACAAACAACTACGAGCTTATAAACATTTTATGAACGAGTTTCAACATTTTGAAGTCCGAACATAAAGAGAATTGCTTGTACGTTCAAAGAAGTAGGGAAAATATTTGATGTACTTCACCGTCAACATGAAACAAATGTTCTGAACAATTGATGTCAAAGCCTGCTGGAGGCTAGTCGCGTGAGATGAGCTGAAATATTATAGACACAGCAGAATAGATCTCGTGAGTGACGCCCTAGAAGCGGTAGGCAACAGGCAAATCGCTCGCGAGTTAGAGAATGTATATCAAATAAGCTTTAGTGTTTTCTATAGTACAGGGGTTTTTTTATAGTATACAGGACTACCGACGTCAATGAACAACAGCAAAATTATATACTTTTCACCCCACCCCCAATGGGCCACCGACTAC
>JAFELO010001639.1:101277-130591 GCA_017140195.1 Eumaeus atala
CCCCCAGGGCCGAATACTCACAAACGACACAAAATGCGACGATAAAGATGTCACTCTACGGTGGTAATATGTAAGCGAGAGGTATCGTCGTTCCCCACGTCAACAAATCAAAAAATATAAAAGGGGTAACCAGTTGTGAACTTATCTAGTTTGGACATGAAACGCATTGTATGAAACCCACCATGTCTGTTGGCACGGCAGTGTCTCCGCTTAGTCAAGCGCGAAGAACGAAAAACACTGCTGTACCAATCTATTCTAGAGTCATTTCGGATCTCGGATCATTCGGCATTCACAAATTCACTGTTCATTACATTATATGTAGTACTTAGCAAATAAACTTAGAGAGCTCACACTTGGTCTAGACGTAGCGTTTAGTTGAAATTACAGGGACAGCTGTCAAGACTACGTTCATAGAAGATCTATTGTACCTGATGACCCTGACAGGAACCAGTACACAACAACTACTACTTCGTGATATTTTTTACAAAAGTATTTAAATTAAAAAGTTCTCGGGATAATCCAGCACCTAACGATCCTGGGGAGAAGCCGTAGCCAGACATCAGCCTCATATATAGGAACAGTAGCAAAGAACTTTAAACTTGGCTTCGCTTTGCTTACAGACATTACTTTTTGTAGAGTCACACGCAGCCCTGCTGAGACTGGCTTGTTTTTCACAGGATGTTTTACGTGAGATTATTGTCATTTGGCATATACTGTCGCTATTAAGATTGTTATTGATATTCAATATTCAATCGTACCACGCGTCACGCGTAACTGGACACAAAGCTCAACGAATCATTGAAATTAATCGCCTATATCGGGCCTACGGCAGACCGCAGGGTGACGCTGCGACCGCTACATCTATTGACAGGACACGACGTTACCAGTTAGCTGTCAGCAAGGTTTATTTTATAGACGGGCTCATTATCACCTGAATACTGTAACAATAGTAAAAATATTGCGTAAACTGTTCTCTGTAACTGTCATTGCGTCGTTATTGTTTTCTAAGATGTGCATAGTAAAATGTGAATATAGCTTCACTACTAATGTATAACAATATTTCCTTAACATGTAAAATGAGATAATGTTCTACGTTTATGTAACTAGTAAAGTATATACTAAATTAATTCACAATAATTACGACCTGCCTATTGAAATTCTTGCCTGTGTAAAACGTTTCATTTAATGGTACTAAAAACATTGGAGTGGTACATGGAAAAGGAATGTATACTTTCACCGTACACTATCGGATTTAGGAATTCCCGCTGCTGCTTGGACTTGATAACACGTTTGGTCACATATATACAAATAGGTTTTTCCAAAAATATTCCAATTCTCGCATGTTTTTTGGATGTACAAAACGCATATAATAATGTCTCTATAGATGTTGCAGTAAATATTTTGTACAAGTTAAAAGTGGGATCCAAAAAATACACTTATTTGCGGTCGTTTTTAAGTAAAAGACAGCTGCTTGTAAGGCTAGATAACAATAGTGATAACTCAATGATGACCAGATAGACCAATAAGGGTTTAGCTCAAGGACACCCTCTATCTCCCTTGATTTTCAATTTAATAACATACAGCTTATGCAGATTGCCCTCAGACGTAGTTATGTCTCAGTATGCAGACGATTTCGTTTTGTATTATAAAGACAAGAATATGAATTAATGTCAAAGACTTTTGCAATACACTCTTGATTTCATAGTCCCTAAGTTGAGCGAAATTGGTTTAGAATTATCCCCAATTAAATTAAATTATTGTGTTTTCAGTAGAGGAAGGAGGAGAATACTACCTACGCTATAAGTACACGGGTGTAATACTTCTTTCTTAGAATGTACCAAATACTTAGGAATATGGGTAGCTAGCAGTCTGCGATGGGGGGCAAACACATGAATGAGATATTAGAAAAATACTCAAAATTACTAAATGTCCTAAAATTGCTTGCCGGTTGTTTATGAGGCGTGCATACAAAATACATGCATAAGCTGTACTTGGCATTACTTAGAAGCCGAAAGGACTATGGGTGTTTTTAAAACACATACACTAAAACTAGACAAATTACAAAATCAAGCCCTAAGGATAGTTGGTGGATTTATTAAAAGTTCCATGTAATGGAGAGCGAGCTAAATATAATGTCGTTTTATTTAAGGAGGCAATATTTAACGTATAAATATAATCTGAAATTAACTTCTTGGGTAAATGATGAGACTATCATTCTTATGCAGATTTAAGCGCTTTGAGAAGTTTACTGGGAAACCAAAAGAAAACCTATATTTATTAAAACTTATAACGACGTGAGCAGATATAAAATCAATTCATTTCAAATTTTAAATATATTCATTTAGACATTTAGGTAGTGGGTATCGAAATTAAAAAGTATATCAATAGAAAACTGTGTAGTGTTCAATATTTCAAAACTAGTTGCAATCTGAATTTATTAGTAAGTAGTGTTGTTGCGGAGTTAAATGTGAAATACGAAATACGAAGGAAGTCCTGCACCAGGTCCAATGGTAGCTCTGGACTTGGTGCAGGATTTTATGACCAAACCCTACATCATAGAGCCGAATAAAAATTAATTGTGAAGCTACAATAATGTCTTTGGAACTAATATATACGCAATACATCAGGCCTTATCTAACAGTATTTATCACAATTTCAATAGAATAGTTATATTTTCCGACAGTATGAGTACATTGCAACATGTGGCTCGATGCGCCTCTGACAACAGAGGTGCATCGATAGCCTGTGATATTTTAAGAGATTTTATCACGATGTATAAACGGAGTATAGATCTTTAATTGCAATGGGTTTCATCACATATGGCAGCTGACCGTGTAGCAAGGCCGGCAACCATAGATGGAAATTTAATTACCTATTTATCGGACTATTGGGAGCTGGTTCCGACATTTAGAAAGTTATGTTGTAAAGACTGGAGTTCTCAATTCGTTGACGATTCTAAGGAATATAAAGGCATGGTTTGAAAAGTGTAGGTTAAGTAGAATTTATATTAAATTAGCTATTAGACTTAGATCCGGACACTATCCATCGGCAAAGCTTTTTTCATTAGATATCTAATGAAAAAAGCAGATTCTCCTAACTGTCTGACGTGTAATTAACCTGAGGATGTGCAAAATTTGCAGATAGAATGTGTCAGGAATAAAGATGAACGGGAATCACTGCTGAACGAATTTAAGTTAAATCTCTTTGATGTAGGGCTGATCCAAAGTATACTTTCAAAACCAACGTCAGATGCAGCCAAAAAATTATGTAAATTGATTATAGTCGTCCAGCAGTAATTTTCGTTCTTAGATAATATAATAAAAGATATTGTTAATAATGATTTAATAATAAAAGATATTGGTCACATGTCCATGCAATAAGGTACGTAAAAAAACCTCACTGCCAAGTTCCGTTCGGTCAGTCAAGTTGATAAATCTTCCACATCAGTGTAATACAAACTTAAAAAATAAAGGGTGGAACTAAAAGTTCTAAGCCCGACCAAGAAAATGAAAGAGAAGTGGATCTAAATTTACTTTTATTTTTCGACATAGTCTCCATCTAGTTCAACACACTTCCTCTACCTGACCTGCAACTTGTTTATCCCCTCGAAAAAAAAAAAGATTCCGGAAGGTCGGCGATATAGTCGTTTACTGCGACTATCACCTCATCTTTGGTCGAAAATTCGAGCCACCCAAATGTTTTTTCAAATTTGGAAATAAATGATAATCCGGCGAATAAGGTGGGTGGGGCAGCAGTTCGTAGCCACAATCATGGATTACAGACATTGTTTCAACCGAAGTATGAACACGTGCATTGTCTTGATGAGACAAAATTTTCTTACCCAACATTCCCGGCCTTTTTTCTTTTATTTCTTCTCGGAGTCCTCGTAAAAGGTTACAATAATAACTAGAATTTATAGTCTGACCTTTCGGTAAATAATCTACAAAAATAATGCCCTTCGCATCCCAAAAAACAGACGGCATGACTTTGTTAGTCGACAAAACGACCTTAGCCTTTTTCGGTGTAGGAGAGTCTGATCTTTTCCACTGTTCGGATTGTTGCTTTGATTCAGGAGTATGGTGGTGGACCCAGCTTTCATCCATGGTAACAAATCTAGACAAAAAGTCCTCGGGATCAGTCTCACGAAATTGTGTATCGAACTCGTTTTTGTTCAGCTGAAAGCAACCTCGGGACCCAGCGAGCAGAAACCTTGTGGAACTCCAACTCTTCCATTATTATGTGTTGCACCCGGCCATAAGTAATGTTTGTTATCTCAGCTATCTTACGAATGGTCAAACGACGGCCACACACGAGATCACTTTATCCATGTTTTCTTTCTTGGTAGGAGATGTTGGCCTTCCACTCTTAGGATCATCTTTAATGCTCTCACGACCGCGCTTAAACTCAGCTAAACACTTCTTGACACTGGAATACGATGGAGCAGACTCCCCCAAAGTGCTCACCATATCTTGATGGATGTCTTTTGGTGATGGGCCTTTTTTATTGAGGTACTTAATGACTGCACGGTGTTCAATTTTCTCTATTATTGAAAATTGCGTCAGATAATCACAGAAAATTTATATTGTGCAGTATCGGAATGAAACTGCGCACAATAAATCAATATGACACATACTAACAAAATACGGTAGATTTAAAAAGATGTCATAGCTCCATGTGGGTTAAGCTACGAACTTTTAGGTCCTCCCTAGTATTGTACTATTCGTATATTGTAAAGAACTTCCACTTTACAGGTTTGTCAAAGGGTGATTGAGCGCAGTTTTTAAGGTGTGAAGTTGTTAGACACAATCCAAAACACCAAACTGCGTTCCCGCATAAAAATCACTAATGAGGGTTCAAAGCCGCAGAGCTCATATAGGGTGGGGCTGGAGATGTCCGCTGCAAGTCTGACGTCTCCTGGACAAAAATTGTGACTTTATGGGACCCATAATCAATGAGGCGACGCGGCAGACCATGGATACCTGCATGGTTGGCTCTGGACATAGCCCTGGATAGAGAAAACTGAAAAAAGCAGAGGAAGGCATTTGTACATGGGTCACAAGGAGGGCTTAACATAATGATAGTAACGTATATTCATATAGATAATGTGGTGGTGAGATTCATCAAACAAGTTCAAGCCACGGTAAGTGCAGGCTACTCATCGTAAATGTACACTGTTTCTGTTGAACGATATGTTTCCAGATTTCCACGAGAAGAGGTTAGCATTGGTAAACTTCTTATGTCTAGAATGTACGGGTCAGCAATCACCAATGCGTAGATTGAAAATCCTAACTAAATGTATAGTCCCAAGTCATTGGCGGTGTAGTGCCGGTGTAGTGCCGATGTAGTGCCGGTGTAGTGCTGGTGCAGTGCGTAGACGACTTAATAATAATAATGTTATCCGTGGACTTAACACACCACGTATGCCTAGTGCCGTACTGAGTGCCCTAAGGAATTGTGTTACTGGTTCTAGTCAACGGAAACATATTATGTGTAATACTTGTACTTTATATTTATATAAATTTAAGAAATTTTATATATTTAAGTTTTTTATTATATACATATACGTCTATCATATAATACATATATATCCAAGACCTGGTGGGGTTCGAACCCGCGGCCTCTGGCGGAACAAGCTTACTAATCGCCACGTTACCAATTAAACTAGCCATATAAGGTGACCATTGAAGAATAATTCAAGTTCAGGCACCTAGAACAGGAGCAGAAGGGGGCCCCACCATGGTTCAAGCCTTGGTCGTGGCGGTGAGGCTTAGTAGCCTGGGGTGAAACCAGGGGAAGCCAATTGAACCCAGGGGGATCATTGCACCCCTCTTATGAGAAGAGGGGGCTTAAAAATCAAGAGGTGGAATCGCTCTCAGTACCCCTCTTATAAGAACAGGGGACCTAATAGCAACAAGAGGTGGAGCTTTTGCGCACGGGGCAAGGAGCGAATATGAGAACCTCACCCAATTACACTTTCCCAGACTTGGTGGGGTTGTCCTATCGTGCTGAGCAACACCATCTGTGGAGGTGAAGTTGGTCCCTTAGAGGCCTGGCTAGCCGTCGAGGTGCCCTGATTATTGTTGCTCCGGGGCACCACACCAAGGGCGGTTTTCGAAGGTATTCGGCACTATCATGTGCCGCGAGTCCCACATACCATTGGACCCCGCCCAGGGCCGGTGTAGGCGCGTAAAAGTGTTTCCCCACTCAACAGAAAAAAGGAGCAGAAGGGGGGATAGGATAAAAAACAATTTCATTACACTTCAAAATGTGAGCAAGGCTCCAGCCTCCACGACATGGGAATAGCAAGACTAAACTTAACCTGACAAGGATGTCAAGCTGAAAAATTCGGCTAATGGATTGACTCACCCGTATCTTCTGCTGGGACATCTTTCGCTGTTGATTGAACATCTCGTTAGTGTGGTTATCCCGCTCGAGGCTGGCCCGTGGCTCGCTGTCTCGTTGCAGTCGCTTGGTGTCCAGGGTGAGGCGGCTCGACACCAGCATGTCCAGTCAGTCTTCGCACGACTGACGAATGTGGTCCTACACATACGGCGACAAACATTATAAGTATGATATCGAACAATATGAGCGTTCGATTATAGAACACTGACCATCTCCTCCTTCCTAAACTGAACATAAAAAAATAATAACGTATAGATTTTCTCTCCCCCCCCTCTCTATCTCTCACTCTCTCTCTCTCTCTCTCTCTCACTCCGGGAGTGCAGGCAAGGTTCGTGAATCTTCATGATGTATTACAACAGAACAAAGTCAATGACAGACCTAAAAATAACACTTTTTTACCAGGATTTGTGGAGCCGCACTACTTCGAGACTAATGACGCCCATTATCACCCACATGTGCAGTTGCGATGCATTGTCTTCCTTCATCCCATGCCCCCAATAGGCTACCGGATACTTATTAATCGCATGAAATCATTGCTGTCTCTTTACGGCGATATCATATGAGCGAGAGATACCTCCGCGATGCTGCAAGCCCATTCAGCTGCCGTGCAGCATAGCACTACCTACCTCTTTCCAAATGTTGTACAATAATTCATTATTTACAATGGTAGTATAGGCATCTAATGAGATACCACCCCGGGGCTATGCAGGCGACTTGAATCATACGTGCAGTGCGGCGGCGAGACACAGAGCAGCGCATGAGCGGAGCCCTCGAGACTCGTTCAGGGATCGAGGCAACTGGTAATCTGCTGCCCCTCGATTACGTTTTGAGGCCGTGAAGTATGCTTTACTCACACATTTCACGTTTTTTAAATATATTTCGAAATATTACGTTAAAAACCTCATGAAATCCTGGAAAGCCACATTTACATTCTTGGTGTCATTAAACCTTAAGTTTTAAGAATATTATAAACAATTTTTTGCCATATTTGTGCACAATGACGGATAGAAATATTTCATTTTCTGAATCAATCATTCATATTTGATTGATGAAATTTCATTGACCTGTATGTAGTAGACGCAGGTGTACCAAACCTAATTTATGAATGCTGGAAGTAAACTTTTTTTTTGTACTATTTAATTCTTATTTTATGAATGATTACTTATGATGTGAAATTACCATCAAGAAATTATAGTGACCTGGCTAATACTATGAAACGATTGAGATAAATAAAACAACTGGATTATGCGTTCATGTAGGGTTCAATAAATGCGGCTTTTTCAACTTTTTGGAGCTTTTAGAGTTTCATTTATCCCTTTTTTTTAATTGGGGAATGTGTTTAGGCATGTTTTCATATCGGGGAGAACCTAGAGGCTAATAGGACTGGAGAGCCAAGTGTGGCTACCACTAGCCACTAAATCCCAGCCGTATCAGGAATACGTAAATACGAATAATAACTCTTCCGTCAATGGAAGAGTCACGGGTAAGCAAACTGGTTGGTATTCGTATTATTAAAGATTTCATTTGGGTTCAGTAGTATTATTAGTTACGTCCATGTGTAGCTAGCTGGTGCCCGCGACTTACAGGTGCTAGGTTACGGAAATATATTTAATTTAATAGTTTTATAAATTTAATAAGTATTCGGTCGAACAACACTTCGTTTTCCTAAACGCGGCCTCCACTCCAGAACTTTACTGGCCCATCTGCCACCCGTTCTCCTGGGTGAGTGACCAGCCCATTACTACTTCAGCGAGCTTATTCGTCGCGTGATATCGGATACTTTAGTTCTCTGCCCTATGATTTCGTTACGAATTCAGCCCAACAAAGCACTTTCAATATGAACTACCGCAAACTTGCGGACCAGCCCTAAATTGGAAGTAAGTTGGTCGACCGTGCACCAGGTGGAGAGACGATCTCCGTGCAGTAGTCGGTCCGGGATGGATGTGAGTTGCAGGAGATTGGTCGTCTTGGCATTCATTGAGAGGGACCTTTGCCCAGCAGTGGACCGATAAGGGCTGACAATGATGATGAATTTTAGTAGTAAGTCATTCGTTTACCATATCGGGTAAGTAGTACAGCTAGCTGCCGATAAACTTTATTTCCAGGTATTTAGAACACAAGGAGGCAAACAGGCAGTCGGAGCTTGACACTTCAACTTCATACGCTGCATCGTGTGGAACACAAACAATGCCGAAATGATATAATAAAACACGAACAATGACGAAAATTACAACTTTCTAGTAGCTATCGTTCTTGAGATAAACCGGGGACGAACGGACGGGCATGGCAATGGCATGGAACGGATGGGCAACTACAAGGGATTGTTGACTAAGGGCCCTTTAAAGTTTTCCCTTTGCATTAAAAGGGCTTTTAATGTCAATTACGTTATGGGACTAATTACATGTGGGTAGTGTCAAAACGTGAGGTCGAGAGGTCAAACGCTGCGGTAGCGTGTTTCATGTGTGTTTGTGTGACCGCTGCGACCGAACTTGTGTGTGTTTGTGTGACCGCCGCGACCGAACAATTTCATATTTCTATTTTCAGTGTATTGAATACGGTCGGCAAACGGCAAGTAGCTTTTTGTTGTGTTTTACGGGAGTTTTTTGTTTTACATAGCTGGAGGATTATCGCTACCGTAAAGACATAAGAAAGAGTTGTAATACGTAGTCTGGCTGATGATAGTAATATCTACTGGTAGGGTTGTGGCGCGACTCCTAATATGACATATCTTATGGCATCGTTCATCCATTGTTACTTATAGCGGCCCAAAGATGTTACCTCGTTACCCGCTGGGAACGGAATCGGATAACACAAGACACACGCTGTTTGGGCATTTTTGTGAAAAACTTAGTTTTTGTTGTTAGCGCCTCCTGCTGTTTATGATTTTAATTACACTACTTGGTAACAAACATTTCAATGATATTTAGTATCAAATTGTGTTTATGTTACTGCTTTGTCCGGTACGGCGTTGAACATTATTGCCTTATCCGACACTACCGGGAACATTAGTGCTTTGTTCGTCACGGCCGGGAACATTGCTGCTGCCTCAGACACGATCCGGTCTTGTCCAGGACGATCGGAATTCATTACAAACTTCGCTCATATAATACTCATTATAGCGTTTGTTGCGATTTGGTACGTGGGCGACGGTACTAACGAAAAGGCAGAGACGGGCCGTACGTCCTTCACGCTACTACATGTTAGTTTGCATATAATGACTACCGGCTGGCTCAGCCGATAACGTGGCGGCTAGTCCATGCGTTGCGCCCGAGGTCGCGGGTTCGAAACCGCCGAGGTCGTGGTGATATCTATATGTACGTTTTAGATGATTTAATATATATTTTTATTATAGGTATACTATAAGAAAAATCTTAAATATATAACACTTCTTAAGTTTGTGAAGATATTAAATATATTCCCGTATAATCCCGAGAATTTGTCAAAGGCAAAGCTTTGTTGCGAGTAGTTTGCTTAATAGGCTTGGGTTTAATGTAAATATATCTCCTATTTTTTAATACGCATTTGTCTGAAATGCATCTAATATCAGTTTTATTGAATGACTTAACTTGGAATGCGTACGGAACACTGAATAAAACCTTAATCGTGGGAGAGAAAAGCAAATTCGACCATTATATATTTTGCCCGCCAAGGTTTATGTTTATACAGCATGGACTGCTTTTTGTCAGAAATGAAGATTAATTAAAAAAAATAACTAGTCTTGATATTCCAAAGCCTTTTTCCGTCGAAAATCTTAAAATCTATTTGAAAGAAAGAAAGAAAAGTTTTATTGATTACAATTACAGTTCTGTTGTTTAGTAACACTCATTACATTACATACACATTAATGTTATCATTACAGCGCAACTGTTACCAATAGAGGCGGCCACTCAACATCTGCCATACATTATATTAGATATGTGATGATATGACGCTGATCTTCACTGACACCTTATATTTATCAATCGCTTGGGGCGACATAACTGACATTGTGGTGTACATTTTAAAAATAATATGACGTAAATATACACTGTGAAAACCAATAAGGAACTTAATTCTTTTGGTAGATAAAATTTAATAAAAGCTGATGTGACGTGATGTCACTTGCAACCACAATATAATATCGCAACTATAAATTCATCCTGTCCGGTACCCAACGATCCCGGTTTTAAAAAACCAAATTTAAGTAGTTTATTGTTTAGATAGAATTAACTATATAAATTTAATAAATATATATATAAGACAGGACAGTGCGAGATATGTTATTACATGATGCATTACATAACTGGAATACAATACCGTGGATTGGAATACCATGCAAATTTATTCCTTAAATTAAATAACAAAATTATATCTTCCATATAGTAACTAGTACATACATGACCATAAATTTAAATATTTAACACCGTTAAAACAATTCTTGCAAGTACCTAAATATTTTTTATAAATATAACGAAGAGTTTCCACTGGGCGCCCATAGTGATAAATTACGCCTATACAGTACAAAAGTATTTTTTGATGGCACGAGTGTAATATCAAGTTAATTATTATAGTGTGGAAAATTAACTGTTTATTATTATAAATTTTGATATAATTATGATTACCAGGTCGTTGCGTGGAGTACGACTGGAGATCGTAATGGTATTCTTCCTTAGACCTAACTTCATATAGTCTTATCTTAAAATATATGTATTGAAAGTAACTTGACATTAAACTAAGAATTGATATTTGGTACTTATGTATCCCAAAGAGTGTATTTTATATAATAATAAAATAAAAACTGAATAATATTACATAGAAGAGAAATTAGTAACTATTATTTATGATTCCACTCGGGAAGTATATTTTAATACAAACTTTATGACACATGATATGTGTACAGGAAGATGGATGCAAATAATAATATTTTATAGTAGTAACAAGTGATTAAGCAGTACTCTAATCTATAACAATTAGTATGATGACCTATTTTAGTAAAACTTTCACGACATATATATTTAATTATCATTCTTATCTGTGGTGTTGTACTATGATTATTCCTATTAGTATGGTACTTAATAGAAGCTATATAATATATAACAATATCTGTATCGGGTGGGCTGTAGATCCTACTATGTGTATATGTTATGAGCTCTTGCACCCGATCCGCGTGATACACAAACGCGTCGAAATATAACGCCACTTTTCCTTGGAACCCATCTGCCGGCCCAGTAAAAAAAAGTTTCGGTTTTCCCAAGACAATTCATATAAAACCGAGACGATCTACTAACGACACAACGCAGTATCCGCGTTACAGCGAACACGCTCACCACGTCCCGGATGTTCGCGGTCGCGGACGGGAGGAAGGAGCCGCATCCCCACTTCCATGGGTCCGTGATGGTGTTGTGTTACGCCAGCTCGTTGGACACTAACAATGTCGAGCTCATTAATAGTATCACCTGATTTACTTGCCAGGTCTAGGAATTGTCCTAGACCGATGCGTTGCGTTTTCCCCTTGCTCTTGCAAGGAAATCGATCGACGTCATTTGAAAGGTTATCTTGCTCCATCTCGTTGAGACGTAATTGAAGGCGTTGCATTATATATATGTTACAGTATGATTGCTTGGGCGCTATGTTCAGGATTATCTATGGGGTATTGGTTCTTCAGTTTAGATCAGTGTTTCCCAACGCGGGGCCCACGCCCCACAGGGGGGCGATTTGATAGTTGAGGAGGGCGATTTTAAAATGGACACAAACACGACTTTAACCCTTTCGCTTTGGGTTATTTAAATGCAGTGCTAAATATCGGTGACAAATTTAACAATAAAGGCAAATTCTTAAAAAAATGCTGTAAATAATTATTAGGTATAATTTCGTTTGATGTTACCAAAATATGAACTGGGTAATTAGACTCGTCAAGTAAACTTCGTCGGGGATTCACCGTGGAGTGCGCCACCTGTCACGGGGAATCCCGGACGTTTTAAAACTCGCGAAACAACGGCGTTTTTCGCACGTAATTGGCCCAACTCCACTTCTGTAGTGTTTCACATCATTCAGTTGGTATTAATTTGAAATAAGTATCCGTCAAGTAATCGTTGATTTAACAAATATATTTAGATATATTGTAGCAGTTACGCTTATGTCATATTACTCACATGCATACATAACTCATGACTGCGCAATGCGCATCATAACACGATCAGTAATATAATGGACATCGTTCGCTCAAGATACACAACCAGTTTTCAATATATAAAAGTATTGAAGTTGTTATATTCTAAATAAATTTATATAATTATTATTTAGTTATTGTTATTTTAACACCCACCAACAACAATATTGTATAGATATAATTGGTAAGTATTTGATTTTATTTATATTTATTTTAATTTTAGAAGCATTTAACTTTCCAGAAATTTTTGTCAAGTGAAAAAAATATCGGTAATCGTATTATATACATTTAAATAAATGTGTTTCTTTGCGTCATACGTTTACTCTGTTATATTGAAATAATTTTAACATATATTTTATTATATTGCTTTTTAATTGATTTTTTGGCCCATAATAAAATGAGTGGAACAAACAAGCAAAAAATTCGTCAATATTCGGAGGAATATTTAAAATTTGGGTTCATACCCGCTGTTCACGATGAGCGGATGCCGTTTTGTCTTTTATGCCAGCAATGCTTGACCAACGAATCAATGAAACGAGGTCGTCTTGAGGCGCATTTGAAGGAAACAGAGTGCTCATATAAATTCAGATTTGAGTTACTTTAAAACTTTAAAAGAAAAGTTTGAAAAAAGCACAACATTACAGTCTCCATTTACTGCTCGTTCTTTAACAAATAGTCGTCTTTCTGAGGCTAGTTATCAAATTTCTTAAAATTTCTTAAAACGGTTCTGGGAAAAGGTGACAAAGATGTAAAAGCTATGCCACTCAGTAACAACACTGTTAGCAGAAGAATAGACGAAATGAGTGAGGATATTGTAAAACAACTTGTTGGAAAGCTGAAAACAAGAAATTTCTCAGTACAAATGGAAGAATCAACTTTGAGAGACAGTGAGGCAGTATTGATAACTTATGTAAGATATATTGATGGAGGGCATTTTACTGCAGAAATGTTGTTCTGTAAAAGATTAGAAAGCACCACTACCTCCAAAGATATATATAATAAGTTAAGAAACTACTTAGATGTCAATGATATACCAATGAAAAATATAACATCTTGTGCTGCAGATGGCGCCCCTAATATGATGGGCAAGAAAAATGGCTGCTTAAAATTGATGAAAGATGCGAATCCAGAAATGATAATTGTACATTGTGTTATTCATAAGGAAAACTTGGTAGCTAAAAATATCTCGCCTACACACTACATACAGTAATAAAGTGTGTTAATGCTATTAAAGCTAGTGCCAGATGTGAACGTCTTTTCAAGTTATTTTGTGAACAACAAAATGAAGACCATGTGAGACCTTTACTTCATACAGAAGTAAGATGGCTATCCAAAAGCAACTGCTTGAAAAGATTTATGCAACTCTTTGACACTCTTAGTGATTTTTTAAGCGACAAACCTGAAATGAAGTATCTGTTAACAATCGATGGTAAAGCATTTGTAAGTTATTTAGCCGATATCTTTGAAAAACTAAGTATATTAAATAAGCAACTTCAAGGAGCAAAAGAAACACTTGTCGATGCAAAAACAAGGATATTTGGTTTCATTACCAATATAGAGTTATATCAGAAACACATTAACAGCAAAAACTTTGAACAATTTCATGGGCTCCAAAAGTGTGAAGTAACTGATACCGCTTTACTTGTTATTATCAATCATTTTAATATTCTATCTGCTTTTAAATAAAAGAAAGATTTTCCGATTTGAAACAAATTGATTTCCCAACATGGATGATGCAGCCAATATTAGTGGATCTGTCTGATATATCAAATATGCAGTATCTAGAAGAACTCGCAGAATTGCAAAATGATGAATGCGTAAAAACTTTATTTAATATAAAAGGAGCGATGGCATGGCTTTGTGAAGAAACTGAAACTAAATTCCCAAATGCAACCAAATGTACAAGAAAATTTTTACTACCGTTTCCATCTTCATATTTAGCTGAATGTAGATTTAGTGCTGTAAATAAAAAATAGACTTGATATAACACAACGTGGAGACTTGAGATTAAAGCTAAGTAAATTGGAACCTAATATAAAATCTCTGTGCAGCAAGCATCAAGCGCAAGGATCACACTAAATGAATATAAAAAAATCAATATTAAAATTATTTTGAATTTCTATTTTTCATTATATGTTTTGAAATTTTACTTACGATGTTTTGATAACAATTTCATAGTGCTTCCTTCCCAAAACTTATCATTTATATTTCTTAAGGGAACAAAACAATTTTTAAAGGTTAATAATTATGTATGGAGGCATAAAAAATTCAGAAATGTTAAGGTGGGGCATCGTCTAAATAAGGTTGGGAAACACTGGTTTAGATAGTCTGCCTTCTATGTTACCCAATCTGCTTTGTATTTCGGTATTATTAGATAGTATGGACATTATGTCCGTGCGCGGAGTATTAATCTCTGAACGCAGAAGTTTTATTACTGTCGATATGGAGGGCGGATCTGTCACTTACCCACCTCCACCCATGCTCTTACCCACCTCTCAGTATACGGAGAGAATCATGGGAGATTCACGAGGGTTTGTTCAACGGCTCTGTTCCCCGACGTACTATTCTTCACGCCCAACACATTATTTAAGTGCTCTCTCGTTATTTCACTCTCCTCTTTCTGGGGCCTGACATCACAAAGACAAAAGTTGTCGACATCGTCAGTCCTGAGTATCTCGATACAGCTACGTCGTTACCAATCTTTCCTCTTCGCGTGCCATGTGTGCTTACATGTCCTCAATTGCCTAAACTCTGTTCCGTTGCGACCAAATTTTGATGATAGACTGGGCCCACTGTCGTTAGTTAGATGCCGTCCAACATGATTTTTTTTTCTCTCTCTTGCTTTTGTACACGTCACCTTCCCATAGTACTTGGTCTCTGGTTTCAGTCTCATGACATGATGCAAGGGCATGATGGCAGGTCACATAACGCCATTCTGTGCAGGCGACCTCTAAAGCACCCGTGCTCTGTTAGCATCTGCAAAATAACGTGCTAAGGTTCCACCCATTGATATGCCAAACGTGTTGTAACTTCTGGAAAGGAACAGTACAGATCCCTTCCGTCAGCAAACGCGGCCCAGCGTGGCCCAGCTCCATACACTTGAGCCCCACGCACTCCTCCTGCACGCGTCCCGCTCGAGGAACCTCCAGATCGGCAGATAGAATGCCGGCCAATACTGGTAGCGCCTCACTGCTGCATGACCCGTGGGCCTTCGTCAATAAAATTAAAGCTGGTCTTTGGGTGCGTAATAAAGCGCTACGAACAACATACAAGTGAGAGTGTCGACACAAAAGCGCTGCAGCATATGACAGGATTGCAACATAGGTTACGTGGTAGAGGAACCTAAGTGCCCGGTACTTCACACCCTACGAGGAGGTAGAGACACGTGAGACCTTCCCGAAAGAGCTGGCGGCCTTCTGGCCCAACAAAACCACATGCAGCGCAAGGAATCTAGCATCGTCAATGTGTAACCCGAAGCGACTTGGTCACAGATAAACTCACGATCGAGGCACCACATATTTTAATGGTCGGTCCACTTTTAAAATGGCTCTTAATTGTCACAGTCTGGGGCTTAGCTGCGGAAAATGTTACGGTTCCACCAATCCGATAAACTGTTCAGGATCGTGGAACATTTCTGTTCGATAACGGTGCGCGACGGTGCCTCGACCGCAAGCGTCAAATCGTCTTCGATTTGACACAAAACTTACACCCTCTGGTCTGGGCAGTTTAAGGATATCCAGGAGGAGTTTCCACAGTGTAGGACCCAATACAGAACCGTGAGTGTTACGTTCCTCAGTGTGACGTGCTTTGTGCGTCAAGCTAGGTCATGCCAGGAAAGGTGCATAAGTAATTCGGGTCACTGCTATAGGTACAATAATGTGTATTCCTCAAGATGCCTCACATGGGCAAGGGCGATACGCGACAATAAATTACTAAATGCTATGTTAGGCATCTGAGTAACAGATGACATCATGTAGTTTAACTCCCTTTCTCTAGATCTAGAAAATACAAACAAAACCTAATACAAAATATCTACATAAGTAATATCTACATAGGAACAGTTCATAAAATACACTAATTAAATTTCTCATTTTCGAATAGCTTTGGAGCTTTAACAGTTTTTTATAGGATAAGGGGCAAACGAGCAGGTAGGTAACTAGAGCCGCCCATAGACCTCCGCATGACCCGAGATTATGGAGGCGTGATGCCGTCCTCTGAAATGGGAGTAAGCTAATTCCTTGAAGAACCCCATATTTCGGAAATTCGGGGTTGCTAGTGTTTGCAATGGGCTTCCCCAATTTCGGCGATACTCGAGGACACATGGATGTGCCTGAGAGTGATAACGAGAAGAAACATAACGAAAACTCTCAGTGATTTAGTCGCTTTTTGGATCAATCTCGGTGATTTTTCGCAGCTATAACAATCACTGACGCGTTATTACGAGGACATAACATTATTCTATTTAAATATATAAATTCAGGCAGTAGCTGTAGTAGCTTTATCTTGATCTTAAAATTGATAATTTATCTTAAAATTGTGTTAACACGTCTGTGCAATCAATGGCTGAACCCCACAACTGTGGCTTTGAACTATTACCGCATCTACCTTATTCACAAGTCAGGATTCTTTCTGTTCCGTAACCTAAAAAATTACTTGGGAGGTCAAAGGCTATCGTCAAACGAGGTCGAAACAGCTGTAGATATATATTTTGGCTCTAGGAAAGAATCATTGCTTTTCAACGGTCTAAGTACTTTAAAGGGGAGATGGCAAAATTTCATCGAACTTGGTCTTTATTATGTAGAAAAATGTCTTTTGCAATGCCAGTTCCACGGAATCTTCTAGTCGTAGCACTCGTAGAATTTATCGTACCGCCTATCGCACTTCTAGCAAATTATAAGTTTCTTGTTAATCGAATTTAATATAAAGAAAAACTTTTCCTTAAAGAACACAAGCCAGACCATGTGTAGACAATGTGTATTCGTTGCTTGGATGGAATTCAACGACAAAACAGAACAGACAGCGCAAGAACGCAGTTTCGGGTTCGACTGTATTTTCGACAGGTTTAACTGAAACTAAACCTTAACTCGTTTTTTGGTGGAACTCGGCTGAAACTGAAACCGAATGTTCGGCAGGACACTGATATAGATTCTACTCATGTAACACATACACTGATCATAGAATACATACTGTAGGATTTATGCTTCATGGTGAATATTAAATAATAAAATTTGACTTATGCTTATTTGGTTACTACCATCTAGAACGGCAGCTCCGTTCCGACTGATTTACGACACGTGTGTCCCCTACACATATATAAAACAAGACTCCCACAACTGTCTGCCCGTAAATCTATTGAATGGCTTTTCATACGGCCTTTTGTCAATAATCAGAAAGATATAATTTGTTAAGGAAACAATACGGTAGTCTACATTAATAATATAAAACTGAAGAGTTTGTTTGTTCGTTTGTTGGTCACTGTGGCCGTTTGAACGAAATGTGATTTAATTATATTTGGAAATCGAAATATGAGTTTGGATTGTTTTCAACGCGGGGATACCGTAAGGCACAGCTAATCAATCTTGTTTTAATACGAATACTTCTGTATAAACTGTAAGTACAGTGAAAAATATCTCAAGATGTCATGATAGTGCTTGCTGAATTTTATATTCGGACATCGCCATAGTTGGCCTAAAAAATAGATGCTCATATATATGACAACATTGGAATTGGTGTTAATGCTTAGGCAGCATATTCTATGTTCACAAGCATATTGTGTTAAGCATGTTGTGGGTTTACATTTAACACGTTGGTCGTTCCGCTAGAGCATCCAAATCTGTTCAGTTGTCTCAATAATATAAGTTGCAACAACTTTGAATCCGAATCTTTTAAATTGTTTAATTTAATTGAAATTTAAATAAATATTATACTTTTTAAAGACTTATTATCGCTCCCGGAAACTTGACGATATACATTTTGTTCTCTGACGATGTGTTTATAAACATCGAAATTCACTAAATGCTAGGTTAAATTGTTTATTTATCTCTTACTTCTGAATTTATCAACACCGGACATTTCATAATGAGCCTGTTGTCGTCGTGTCTAAGTCTCGACAAACTTTAAAATTTGTTAAACAGAAACGTGTAGATATTCTGATCTAAGCCACTCCTATGTGTGGAAAGCATATCGCTGGGTACGACTACGAGTAACACATAAAGAGCGTCTGGAGTGAAAGAATAAAAGGAAAAGAAAACGTTCTACAGGAAACACAGGGAATGAAATTGAGATATAAATTCCACGTGCACGTCACGAGTTTTTGCGGCCGAGGAACATTTCGAGATATTTTTAACAACGGTTTGTGGATTTACATTTCTTGTCATATTTATATTACAACATTTACTTACTGCCGCCACTCAACCAGAACAAAACCAAGTCCTGTATTTGACTAATAAGAGCTGATGATGATATTGATGTTCAAGGAAAGTTAAGAAATCAACTGTAAGTACTTTGAACATTTAGCGCTAAATTTCAATTCATCAGAAATTTGCAGCCCTTAAACAGATGACTGAGGCCAGTTGTCCAGTGTTTAGTAGTTTTAAAGGAGATTTTGAATTTCATTTACGACGCTCGCAATATGTTTTCATGTGTAAGCCCAGTGCCATTGTATTATTGCACAATTATTGGATTCTTTAAATATCTTATAACAATAATAATTAATACTTGTACGCCGAAATTTTATTACCCTCCTTGGGTTTACTGAGAACTTCGGGAAACCCTTCTTTAGTTCGCCATCGCGTTATAAACAAACTTACGGTATTTCACTGTATATTGTATTGTCTCCCGAATAATTCGGTAACATTTAAGTGCTGTATACTGAATGCTCCGATTATTTTTATTAGTATGTATTGTTGGTGAAGTTATACGATGCGTTACAAAATAGCGAAGTAATAATATTATTAAAAAAAAGGTGAAAAATATACCCGATGAGCTGTAAATAGTACACAGTCTGAACCAAACCGCTCGAGATTTAGGAAAAATCTGTGAAATATTTGATGCATTTCTCTATGCGACACAAGTCTAACTTGCTGAACATTGGCTTTAGTAGCCTGTTTAATGTGATTCCTATGGTATAGTGTATAACTCAGCTGTACACACGCGGTAGCGCGTCCAGTTGTTAAGCCAATGTAGGAGCATGTACAACTTAGAGGTAAGTAAGGTTATTAACCTTCAGGTAGGAAAGTGTGCATTAGACTATTAGCACGTGATGCATGTACTATAAGTACAAATGTAGCCAATCATTTGTGTATGCTAATCTTGAGTAGTCCGCTAACTTCCCTGAGACATTCGCAGACAGGACAGCCCGCAATTCACAGAGCCTGCTCAAGGGCTCGCGACGTGTCATGGTAGCCCCCCCCCCCCCACCTCCTGGCGATCCGACAGGCAGATGTGAAATATCGCTGCAACCCTTTTGACTCACACTCGTTTATGGATGTTTTAGTGGTGGTGTTGACTGTTAGTACTATACTGACCATTGACTGTTAATAATTAGACACACTGATGCCGTAACTAGACGTAAGATTCGTTTTATTCATACAAATTTTAATGTTCCTCTCCGGGGATGAGTTTCTTTGAAATCCTCTCTAACTGGATGTGTCATGCGCTTCAACCTAGATCTTGCGAGCAGTCGGAGCTCCCGGGGAACGTCACGGGATCAGTCCGCCTGTCACTTCGGACATCTTACTTGATACATGCAAATATACAGATTCCTATTTTTACAGTATAAGAGGGCAAACTGTCTTCGTCTTTTGACGATTATCGACGGATATAAACATCCGCATATCTTATAATTTGTGTGTCCTTTTCTCCTCCCCTCCAATGGGCTACTGCAGACTCACACTGCAAAAAATCGGACACTAATAAATTACATTGTTAAGCAATACGTTTTTAGGTTTACCCGATGCTGGATGTATTAAGTCGAATGGCAAAAATGAGGCCTTCCACATGCTCACATTCTAATTAGGTTAGTAGATAATTCGGCCAGATCAAATAGACGACATCATACATGCGGAGATTCCTGCTCCAAAAAACCGATCCAAACCTACATAATGTAATCACGAATATGATTCATGGACCACGTGGCACTATCAACCGCCAATCACCGTGCATGGTCGACGGCAAGTGTGCCAAACGGTATCCGCGAATATTCACAGCACCATTACAGGCAACGATGGTTGTCCATTGTATCGACGTCGATCGCCCGATGATAACAGTAGAACTATCACAATTAAAATTAAAGGAAACTATATCATGGTTGACAAGAGTTGGATTGTTCTATATTCGCCACTTCTTTTCAAAAAATTCAAGGCACATTTTGAACGGGAACATTCCACAGAGAATTGGAACGTGAACGTGAATATGATCCACACGAACAAACTCAATCAGTTCAAACGAAGGTACCACCGTTGAATCATAAGCAAAGGGAAGTCTATGATACACTGATTAATGCAATTGATGATGGAAATGGCGGATTCTATTTTAGGATGCTCCCGGTAGAACTGGGAAGACTTTCATCATGCCATTGATTTCGGCCACTGTACGTGCGAGTACCGAAATTGCGATGGCAATTGCTTCTTGGACTAGCGGCCACATTATTAGACGGATGCCGTACGGCTCACTCAGCGTTAATAATGCCATTAAACCTTCAAACTACTGAACTACCCATATGTAACATTTCGAAACACTCCGCAATGGACAAATTTTTAGTAGCATCAAAAATCATCATATGGGACGAATGCATTATGGCGCACAAACGGGCATTGGAAGCACCAGATCGAACATTATAAGATTTGCGCTATGACTCGAGATGTTTCGGTGGTTCAATGATTTCAATATCTGGCGATTTCCGACAAACACTTCCAGTAATTCCAAGATCGACTGCTGCCGACGAAATAAACGCTTGCCTCAAAGCATGAAGTCTGTGGCGATATGTAAACAAGCTTCAACTGTCTGTAAATATGAGAGTTGCATTGTAGAACGATCTATCTGCGGATGATTTTTCGAAGCAATTGCTGACCATCGGGAATGGCCGTGATACTGTAGACAAATCGAGCAGTTTGATTTCATCCCCTCCAAATTTTTGCGATTTCGTCTCATCAAAAGGCGAGCTTATCCACAAAGTATTTCCGGATATCATTGTTAACCACAAAAACACTAAATGGTTAAGTGAGCGAGCAATTTTGGCGTCAAAAAATTATGATGTAGATGACCTTAATATTACAATTCAAAGTCAATTCGTAGGTAATCTGTATTCATTCAAATCTATCGGCTGTGTAACAAACGAAGAAGAAGCCCCTAATTATCTAACAGAATTTTTGAACTCCTTTGATGTGCCTGGTTTACCGCACAATTTACAACTGAAGGTTGGATCGGTAGTAAATATGTTTAGAATTTTTAACCAAAAATAACTGGTAAGAAAACTGATGAGCAATGTAATTCACGCGTCGATACTTAAAGGAAAATTTTAAAATGAGGAAGTTCTTATTCCAAGGATTCCGATGATCCCTACAGATATGCCGTTTGAGTTTAAAGGAATTCAATTCCCGATTCGTCTTGCCTTCGCCATGACGACCAACAAATCTAGTGCCAATCCTTGACCTGACCAAAAAACAAAGAATGTCGTTTACCACAAGGTGCTTGAATGAAATTCCGATTAATAAATTAATGTGAGTGTATCCCAACCTTCACAACATAGTTTTCAATGATTTTTTTCTGACATGTGTTTGAAATAATTAATTATTTCTTTTTTTTTTCTTCTCATTCTGTATGTATTCATCATCATACATCATAACAAAATATTTTTATATTTCTATGTTAATATTATTTTGTACATTGTATTACGTTCATTAAAGCCTAAATTAGTTCAGCTAAAAGGTAACACGACATTTAGTGACGGTTAGGCGGTACGAAGTTTGCCGGGTCAGCTAGAATTAAATAAATTAGGTCCCTACATATGAAATTTTTGTTTTTCGTACTGTCCACTTTAATCACGAATTTACCCTATTTGGTAAGGAATTCCAAATTTAAATTTGTACAGCTATTTATATCTCAAGTATTTGTACTTCGATGACCGTCATTCATTTGTTTCTTTTCTGCTATTTTTTTCTGTTCTTCTTTTTACAAAACTTACAACTACAACTACTACAACTACAACTACTTCTGTCTTCATTTTACAAAATGGAAAACTTGAAATTTGTATGATGATCAACATTATTTATAACGGTCTCGGTTCCGCAGTTACACGAGTGCTGCGGAAATGACTCGAAGGTTAAAATATGTGTATGGCGTTCGTGTTGCAAAAGAAAACACACTTCGTTTTTGATTCCAACGTTTTCGTTCTGGAAATTTCGACCTACAGAACAAAACCCGTGGGCGGCCTTAGACCCAAGTTGATAACGAAGAGTTGAGGGCTGCAGCGTTACATTACTAAGCCAGCTAAATATTGGAGGTATTTTAAACCGAATCATTACCTGTGATGAAAAATGGATTCTTTACGATAATCAGAAGCGCTCAGTGCAACGGTCCTGGACAGTCAGCCAAATCCTGCACCAAGCGCAAAATTAACCCCAAAATAGCTCCTTGTATATGCGTTTGGTGGACTAGTACCGATATTGTTCATTGTGGTTTTCTCAAATATGGTGAGACTATTACGGCTGATTGATTGTCTATTGTCAGCAATTATAAACCATGATAGAAAAGCTGGCGGCTATACAACCTAGGCTGGTCAATCGCTCCCCGCCACTGCTGCTTCACGACAACGTTAGACTACACACTGCGCAACAGACGAATTAGATATTAGATGAGCTTCACTTGGAAAGTCTCCTCGTCTCCCGGACCTTTCTTCATCAGATTACTATTTTTTCCAAAAATTTAGATAACTTCTTGCAAGTTAAAAAAGTTCAACTCCAATGGGGCAGCCTAAATCGCCTTCAAAGATTCTATTGATCTCCGTCCGAATGGTTTTTTTAGTAAGTACCTATGAGATGGCAGGAGTGCATAGAAAACAATGGTTCATACTTTGATCAATTAAATATATCAAAAAATATTCACCTCCCAAACAAAACGCCAATTTCATATGTAATATTTCCATCTAGTCTAATACTTGCGAAGCTTGTAACACAAGACCTTATGTGGTGTGATATCCACATATATTATTATAGTACCTGACCCGGCAAACGTAGTTTTGCACTATAAATTATTTATAATTGGTGAAAATCGGCAAATCCATTTAGGATGAGTAAGGTAACTAACATGACACGAGAACTTTATATATAAGATACATGAAAAAAATGTACCTATATCAGAACTTAGGTTAAATGCTGAGCGATATTTTACAGACAATTGCACCTGCATTGCGCCTGCATTAAAAAGGCGCTACGTTATTCAGTTAAACATCTCTGTACAGCAGCAGTATATACTACTAGTACTGAGGGAGCGCCGCCTGTGCGCGTCTAAACGACGCCGTATGATTACGGCGGCGAGGACCATGAAGACGAAGAAAAGCTGAGGTTTATTTAGCGCGCGCCTTTGTCTGCACAATGTGTTTGTCGATGCTCCAGGGTGTGGAGAGCCCCACGGGCCCTAAACGGCTATCTACACAACGACTGAATTGTTTTCCAATTCATGGCTCTATTTCATTTTCATAGCTTGTAACGATTGAATAATTTTACATGTTTCGTTAAACAACTTACCATTTGCAGCCAAAGTAATTTTACAGACGTGCATAGAGACGTCAATTAGATCAAAGTTTTACAAGTTCCGTATCGAGGCCGATGGTTAATAGAAGAATATGCTGGTGTCTGCAAATGCAGTGTGCGGAGCCGGTAGCTGCGGCTGCAGTGTGCAGAGCCGTTTACTACGGCTGCAGTGTGCGGAGCCGTCAGCTGCGACGCTGTCACTTTTCGTGCGGTTATTGAGGAGCCGGTGGCTTATTAGGGGAGGGATGAAAAGAGGGCAACGCAAAGGCTCCGATTTCTCGTTTGTCCCCTTATACTATAAAAAACAAACCGAGTAAGTTAGTTTTGCTGTTGTAATGTAGCGTAACTAGGGAAGGGCATAAGCGACTCCAGCCGCCCGGTACAGACTCTACACTCACCAGAAGCGCCGCATGTGCGTTTAGATCAACGCTCTTAATACGTTTACTTCAACTAGGGATCGCCCAGAGATCGAAATCCGATTTCTATTATAAACGAGAACCATTCCACTTTCATTGAAGAAAAACCTTAATGTGCCGTGTGCATATCCTTTCGTTTAATTAAAATGAGAAAATCGAATACATATTGTAGTGAACTACTTATTAGCTTTCTGCACATCTTCCCCATATAATCTTCGAGTTATAAGTTCTTATAGTTATAAGTGTTCGTAGCTATGTTCCCCTTCAGCGCACGCAGAAGGATATTAGGAAACAAAACCAATGGTTGGAGCCATGGGATTAATTGTGCTGGACGGCAACGTCAGTGTCCAGCGTAGTATCGCGTTTGATCTTATTGACTTTTGTAACACAAATTGTTAACCACAGTTAAATTACGAATAAAGGTTTAAGCTTTGATGTTTATAATATTAATTTTACAAGGGCACAAACTGAACACAAATTGGCCAACAGTGAACACGAGTTTAGTTAACATATATGTTAAAACCGCGCCTTTATGTTGGAATTATTAATTTGATAATGTACAAATTTTTGACCGGCCGTTTGCTTAGATGATTTATGATGATGATTTTACACTCGGAGTTTGGGCTCCAGCCTCCGCCGCAGATGATCGAGATGCGGTTATAAGGTCAGGGTTGATATGAATTCGTTATAATTTACCGATACTTTTGTGTGTGTGTGACCAGCCCATTGCCACTTCAGCGAGCCTATTCGTCGCGTAACATCGGATACTTTTTTCTCTGCCTTTCATAACGAATTCTGTCGGACAGAGAAACATCCAACATAACTCGATGTATATCCCGTTGAGCTACCGCAAACTTGCGGACCAGTCCCAAGTAAAGAGGCCATGGTCCGGCCCCGTTGGTCATCACATCATCATCATCTGCCTCGAGCTCTCTGAGGGTCACTGGAGACCACGCGCCCGGCGGTTAGAGAGCTACAAGGGAATCAGCTAAACTGTCTCGCTTACGAAAACGCCATTGAGGGTCGTAAATAATAACCGCTGCCGACCGCTACCAGCAATATGATTTATTCCTCTGCGCGTCTCTGGTGCAAATAGAAAGGATAAAAGCATAAACCAAATTGATACGTATCTTCATGAACGTAGTATGAGAGCAATCAATTTTGCACGCTTGAAGTAAAATGTATACCGGAGATCGTAGGGCCTTCGAGTGACGGGTCGCAACTAGAAGAGTTATTGGATTTTTTATTTATATTCGTCTGTCAGAGTCGGGAAAGTGGCGGTGTTACACCCACGAGATCTGTTATTAGATACTATTTGGTACATTAATTGTTACTATGTATCTGTTGTGAGATATATTAATAGTAGATGTAATAGTAGATCTGCTAACAGATACATTAATTAGATATACGAGTATATCTGCTATTTGTTACAGTAACCGTTGCTACTCATATGTTGTTAGATACATCATGAACGTTTATTTAGCAGATATTCGAAGCGCTGTACCGTTTTATTGTGCAGATATCTGCGTGTCTCGTTACAAATGCAAACATAACTTTTGTGTGTTCTTTGATTTACGACCACGAGGGGTCGTGCATGGTAACGTACAGCAGTATAGATATGGATCTACGGGGCCGCACCACGTGTACAAATCAGAATTCACAGATAAATTATTCGACAGAGATACGATACACATGACGTGAACAGAAGAAACAGACGTGACCGGCGAAAACTGTTTCCATAACGAAACAAATTTTATTAAATTTTCACTAGTGATGGTCTTATCGAATTCATATTTGCGAATCACAATTTGTGTAAAAGCGTAAGGTGGCTGGGAATCGTTTCGATTGCGCCAACAAATGGTTCAAGTGATGGCCGCTACAACCGGTCCGGTTGTCCGGATGCCGACCGCCGCCCGCTACAAACGCGCTCCGCTCTGCGGGCCGACAGCCACCGCGCTCTTGTCTCTTCCCGCTCGCAACACAAATGTTTATCTTTATAATTATATATTTTGCGGATAAGACGTTTATGTGTCAGCCCTTTTGTTAGGAAACCCTTATTTTTCTGGTCCCAATGTTTGCGTTACTTTTTTGTTTTTTTAAACATTGTTTTATAACATGTTACGATGTGTGTGTTGATTGAAATCGCAAGAATTTATTTGACGGAAAGAATTTATTTTTATAGACGATTTCATTGAAGCTATTCCTCCTTGATATCAGTCCATAATTATAATGAAGTTATACTTGAATGCATTATTAAAGTACACTCATACAATATTGTAAGCAAATCGGCTAGTGATGGCCACGGCTCGTGCCAGCATGTTAACATAAAGTACTCGATTATTTGTTAAACTCCGTATGACATGGGTCCGTTTTCGTATCACGTCCGGCGATTTTCTGGACAATGGCCAAAAGTACCCGTCACTTCTAAAACTTGTCGTTGCTGGTTTTATTAGGCACAAGCATCCCGACGTGTTAACTCGCCCTTGTTATATTTAGTTTTTATAACTAGGATCACATCACTTCTCGGCGGGTGCCGCGCCCAAATGTGTGATATTATGTTAAGATGATGATGCTGCATGTTCCGCACGACATAAGTTGCAGTGTAACATCAATCTCGATTAACGCAACATATGCACGGACGATTTTACACCAATTAATGAAGCAGCGCCATACTTTTGCATTTTCGCATTAATCAACACTAACTGGGCACTTCACATTTGCATCGGTACAGATTTATTCTCTAGTTGTGTGTTCAGTCGTGAACCTAATGTGAATCTATTGTGTTAAATAGTAATAATAATAATAATAATAATAATAATAATAATAGCAATAATAGTAATAATAAAAATAATAATACATGTGGACTTGTCACACTAGGTCATGTCACACCACACCTAGACATGTACTAAGTACTTCTGTTAACTTTAGTAAGTGTCATGTTTAAATAAACAGTAACGTTACCGACTGAGCCATCCGGTCGTCCGTTTCGTCCTTTATTTAAAACTCACACGTGTCATGCTGTTACTTTTTTATTTAAAACCGAAGCTGAACGAAAATAAAAATATGAACAAAATTTTAAATAGTTTGAAGTCAGTTCACAATTCGAAACGCACAGTAAACCCATTTCGTAAGCAAGCGCAAGTATTTATTATTATGTGTGTGGGTACTTTGAGTTTGCCCGTCTCGCAGGATATTTCCCGCTAGACAGTAACAATAGCAAATGTAATATTTGCGAACTCAAATAAAAAACTTATTACAAGTTGGAGTCGGCTTCCAATTGAATTTGCCAAAAATGAATTAAACGAGCCAAGAGAACTTTCAACGTTCAGACTTGCCAGTGATAAACTCACACAACCAAGAGCCACAAAAGCTTAAAAGCGTGCAAATGAGCTTTCATTTGTGAGCGCTCGTTTAATTGACTTCAGCGACAGGTTGAGAGCTCCCGGCGCGGCGCCCGGGATGCACCTCTTGAGTGTCGGAGTGCTCGCGACGAGGCTCTCGCGCTGGAGCCTGGACACAATCGTACGCTGGCACACAACAACAGCCACACCGGCCAACGCACTAAAACTTCCGAACTAAATCTTCTTTTTGAACTAAACCAGGTCGCCGCCGCCGCGCAGTCGTTGTCTGCGCGGCGGCGGCGTTGTGTGATTCATTTTGTACTTATCTAACGAGTTCCCACGCGATACTTAAAATACTTATTACAAGGTAATGGCAAAGTTTTTAGTAAATACCTTGCTCGACGTTACGACAGGGTTACACCAGCCGTGGTCACGAGCCCACTCTTGATTCATACTTTCACGTTCACTATGCTCTGGTGGAGTATGCTACGTTTTATTAGCTTCTTGTCGTGGTCCTACTTCGTCCGTAACATATGTATTTTTCACTAGAAATAAACGTTCTTTATATCAGCATCAATTTAAGTTGTTGTGTTTTCCTCTTTTTTTTTTTGTTGACGCGGGGAAAGGCATTTTCAACAGGGTAAGGCACGACTAGTCAGCCTCCTAAGGGACCGCCGCGACCTCTACAGATGCGGTTGTCCCGCACCACAGGACAACCCCACCAACTAGATTTTCCCATCCGCGCCTCTTGCCCCGTGTGCAAAATCGCCGCCTATTTTTGAGATTTCGTATTCAGCGAGTGACGTTTCGTTTTTATGTGTTTACTTAGAGGAAATTATTAATTTACCTTGTTTAAAATATAGCCTCACTTAATTAGTAAATGAATACAGTTAGAGAAGAAATCTGAATTCGAAATAACCTTGCGCCCGAATTGCCTGAGCTCTTGAGAGAAAGATAAGACATACCTCCATATAAGATCACCTGGTGAGAGCAGTGTTAGTCACGAGCCGGCGATGGCGCTTACTGCTAGAACATCCATGTTAAATTAGCTATATATACATAATGGATGCTACACGTGTGTGCTGGCAGCATCGGCACAGCCTCGCGCTTCGTTCAGTCGCCATCACTCATATTGTACTTTTTCTTTTTTATTATAATTTTGCTTCATTAAGTTGCCGATAGCGGCGGGTGAGAGTCTGTTTGCTTTGTATTACCGCCATATTGAAGCAAAATAGGCGGGGGGGGGGGGGGGGGGGG
>JAFELO010001639.1:130668-141591 GCA_017140195.1 Eumaeus atala
GATAATGTCTATGTTTAAGGAAAGCAGCACCTGTGAGCTCGATGTGATTTAGACGTGAAGGCGTTGCGGAACTTTATAAGTATACGGAACTATATAATAACTGCGGATATGCTAATTCACTGACTTTACCCAAAAAAGTGAAAGTGGTAATATTATATATAGCAATGACACTACCTCTTACAAAAATGAGTTCGTTTCACGAAGATCAGAAGAATCAGCTTGATTTCTTTTGGACGAGTGTACCTGTGCAAGACCTAATCCTAGGCCATCTATTGATAGAACTGTTGCATTTGATCAATAAATACTCTTAAACACACTTTGTTATTATGCGCATTTGCCGTATCTTCTAGGGTGGTGCTTAAATACCCCGCGGTCGACCCATTCATACAACGTCACGTTGTAACCGTACCCGTAAAGTGAGGTACTGTGGGCACACAAATACACCGGATAAATTAGTTTATTAAACAACCGAAACCTCAGGAATATACTTTACCCAAATAATAAATATCCGCGGCCGTCACTCGCTCAGCGGCCAACGCTGCGGCGGCGTTCAGCACAAGGTGTTGTACAAATTACAATTATTTTATTTCAATTCAAATTCATCAATATTATTTTTAATTAGTATAATTTTCACCAATTCATTTGCTTAATTTGCTCTTTTACTAATTCAGATAACGTGTAATTTGTTTAATAAAATATTTCTAGATATAGATCGTGTTAAGAAAAACGATGAGGTTTTACAACATAGACTTAGTTGAACAAGGCCACTGTGTACGTAACACGATGACTATAACAAATCCGTACTTTGATCATTGGAAAAATCTAGCAATAATAAGCTCAAATAAAAAAATGAAAAGTCAACAATTAACTAAAAATGCAACAACAAATTGTTTTTCATTTCACATTACAGAAAGAGACGGCAATTGTCATGAATTAATCAATAAATACAGATAGACTCTGTGACAAAGACGCAATTTGTGTGAACGTGACTTAACTTTTGTTGGTGTATTTTAGTCAAAATCAGATGCATTATGTAAAGAAGGTGGGAGCAACTTCAACATCTAAGGACACCTTCCTTTCACAGCCCTATTTTGTTGAAACTCCAGCGCCGGCGCCGCAGCGTATCCCGCTGAATACGGAATGCCTTTAACGTACAGTTCCTTTCCATCATCACAATCAGCGCTTCCTCAACACTTCGATTTACCATCGGATATGTTATCAATCGCGAAACCGATCACTAACTACTTTAATTACTGTCAAGTCTTATCTGTATTTATTTAATTTACCTCCAATCTTATATGGAGTAATAAGTTCTGTTTCTGTTATAACATCTGTAATAATATTATTGGATAACGGTGAAATAACGGGCTTCCGGGCGTTTTATAATGTGTGTAGATAAACATGAGAGCTACATGTGATTGACGACGGAGTTCTGTAGAAAAAACGTCAGAGCAAGTTAAGAGTGTTACAAAAAGAGGTTAGGACATCAGGACGCGTCACTAATGCGCTCATTACATTTTCACCTGAAGATATCGTTCGAACTTGTAACTAACAGGCGGTGGGCGGCGACGCACTACCGAATTACTTGGCATATTCCCGAGTCGCCATTGCTAATCATTATTCGAACCCGTTCCTTGTATCTCGTGCAGCGCTCTACGGAGTCGGGCTCAGACTTGGATGGTTTTAATAACATTTTACAAGTTGTCTTCAATTGTAAAGTGGAACTCTTTGTGGGTGTATGTGTATATGAAGCTGATCCGCCTCTCAATTCACCCGCAGTCTCCTCACGACCCCGGACAAGTTTTAAAGCCTGTGAATATAAAGCTAAACACTTGGTAATTATTTGATGATTATCAACCGCTGGACCAGGAGTCTCAGTCTCCCCTACATGGTTCAAGCCTTGTCGTGGCGCTGGAATCTATTAGTCTGGGGTAAACCCAAGCAAAGCCAATTGAACCAAGGGGGATCTTTGCACTCATCTTATAAGAAAACACAGCTAATAGCTGTTTGGCTCTCGAGACATGTGCTCGGGGCTGCTCATACCTGCTGCCAGTTTAGCTTAGTAAGTTCTCACGAACTTTGATCTTCGTTTTTCAGTTTTAAATTTGTGAGTTTCCGGTAGCCCATTGAGAGCCACAAAAAGGCTAACAGACTAACAGCCGCATCGCAATTATATTGTTACATACCTTTATAATTCAACACGACACTACCACGTACTAGACTAACAGCCGCATCGCAATTATATTGTTACACACCTTTATAATTCAACACGACACTACCACGTACTAGACTAACAGCCGCATCGCAATTATATTGTTATAAACCTTTATAATGCAACACGACACTACCACTTACTAGACTAACAGCCGCATCACAATTATATTGTTATAAACCTTTATAATGCAACACGACACTACCACTTACTAAACTAACAGCCGCATCGCAATTATATTGTTATAGACCTCTATAACGCAACACGACACTAACACTTACTAGACTAACAGCCGCATCACAATTATATTGTTATAAACCTCTTTAATGTAACACGACACTACCACTTACTAGACTAGCAGCCGTATCGCAATTATATTGTTATAAACCTTTACAATTCAACACGACACTACCACTTACTAGACTAACAGCAGCATCGCAATTATACTGTTATAAACCTTTATAATTCTGGCGCAGTAGACAGTATTCGGAGCTGTGGTATATCCAAATATAGAAACTATAGAAATATAGTAACTAGCACAATAGAGACATCCTTCCCTGGTCGTGATTGCAGGAAACGGCTGCACTACATGTGAAAACACAGCCCTCGTCTTATACTGATATTACGTGACCGACAATATATAGATATCCTTCACTGCTCGTGATTGCAGGAAACGGCTACAATACAGCTACACATTAACACTACGTCAACGAAATGTCTTTGTTCTCTATTTTTGTTATTCTATTACGCTAGTGTCGCAGTTCATTTCTGAAAGTTTATTAGAATACCGTATGCAGTAGATTGTATTAACCATTTGTCTCATATCACGATCTACCTGGAAATTGAGGCCGTTTATAGAATAACTAAGATCACATTATTGTAAAATTTATGGAGATGTAATAAAAGAATCGATTACAAGATTAACTTTACACTGAGAATTAATATGGCTCAAAATCATATTAAATAAAGAGGTAAATGTAAAAAAGTAAAAATAATGCGCTAATGTATATAAAAAAAAACATTGAAAAAACCTCCCATCACCCTTCTACCCACTTGCAAAGCATTTCCCCTGTTTATCGCACGAATCACGTTTCCGTAGATAAAAGCACTATTAGCGAAATTGTTTTTTATAAAGGAAGTCTATGTTCTATTTTAATGAATTTAATCGATTTGAAGTCTGAAGCGAGGTATGCCGCAGGAGGCGGCCGGCGGCAACTCGCTGTTGAAGGCGCTTGTGTCCTAGTGTCACCTCTCTGGCTGACGCTATCAAACTAGCCCCGCTTAATGTCATGATCTGTGTAACGCTTAGTCTAACACTTTATCTAAGTACATGATCTTTCACGCACTTGTACTGATGCTTCAACACTCAAGTGCTCTGATTCATTACTAACAAGAGAGGAGCCAATCACTATACTTAGTGTTAATTTCTATAGACCAGCAATTTGCACGACGGCACGACCGAGGACGTACCTCTAAAGTGACACCTACGGTGTCACGTTTTGTGCAGTTTTTGAGTAGCCGGTGGCCCATGAAAAGCTTCGATTTTCTCGTTTGTCCCCTTATATTATAAAAAATATTTCCAAGAACATGTCGAAGAACTTGAAGAAGTGACTTTTATTTGACGCATTTTGTACGTTTAATGTCAGTCCGGTAGTCCACCTGGTGGTCCTCCCGGCGGTCCGTCTGGTGACCCGCCTGGTAGTCCTCCTGGCGGTCCGTCTGGGGGTCCGTCTGGTGGTCTGTCCGCTAATTCCTCCGGCGGGATGTCATGGCTCGCACCTCCACAAGTGGCGCGCTGTAGAACCTACGTTACAAGACTATACATAAGAAATTTATTTCACTTAAGAGTACCCTTCTTTGTCGTACGTGAGTATTTCGATTTATATCCCGACTGCGTCAGAAGAGAGTTAATATTTTTAGAGCAAATGTGTGTTTGTAGGTTCCTTGCTAACTGACAAGCAAAGCAAAGCAATCTAGTAGCCGCTCCTTTAGATATGAAACGTTCAAAATCTTGTCAAGAAATCACTGAGAGAATACTGGGGCCCAGCTGTGGAAGCGGCTGCTGTAGGATTTTTTTAATATACTTCTACGTACCTTTCTATTATATTATTTACGCAACGCACCGGACTCAACAAGTCGTGGATCAGTATCGTTGTATACGGATCTCGCGACCTGATTTCCTGGCGTCTCCTGCCTAGGATAGATTTTCAAAAGCAGCCTTGACACAGCACATCACCACCACACCACGCGCTCGTTATATATACTACATATGACATCACGAACATGGTGCTGGGCGGAGACACAACAGCGCTCTCCATATCACCAAAGCGCCACACGCACGTTATATACACAGCATATGACATCACGAACTCGGCGCTAGGCGGGGACACAACAGCGCTCTCCATATCACCACCGCGCCACACGCACGTTATATATACTGCGTATGACACCACGAACACGGCGCTGGGCGGAGACACAACAGCGCTCTCCACATCACCACCGTGCCACGCGCTCGTTATATATACTGCATATGACACCACGAACACGGCGCTGGGTGGAGACACAACAGCGCTCTCCACATAACCACCGCACCACGCGCTCGTTATATATACTACATATGACATCACGAACACGGCGCTGGTCGGAGACACAACAGCGCTCTCCATATCACCACCGCGCCACACGCACGTTATATACACTGCATATGACATCACGAACTCGGCGCTGGGCGGAGACACAACAGCGCTCTCCATATCACCACCGCGCCACGCGCTCGTTATATATAATGCATATGACACCACGAACACGGCACTGGGCAGAGACACAACAGCGCTCTCCACATCACCACCGCGCCACACGCACGTTATATATACTGCATATTACACCACAAACACGGCGCTGGGCGCAGACACAACAGCGCTCTCCACATCACCAGCGCGCCACGCGCTCGTTATATATACTGCATATGACACCACGAATACGGCGCTGGGCGGAGACACCACAGCGCTCTCCACATTACCACCGCGCCACACACCTGTTATAAGTACTGTATATGACATCGCGTACACGGTGCTGGGCGGAGACACAACAGCGCTCTCCACATCATCACCGCGCCACGCGCTAGTTATATATACTGCATATGACACCACGAACACGGCGCTGGGCGGAGACACAACAGCGCTCTCCACATCACCACCGCGCCACACGCACGTTATATATACTGCATATTACACCACAAACACGGCGCTGGGCGCAGACACATCAGCGCTCTCCACATCACCAGCGCGCCACGCGCTCGTTATATATACTGCATATGACACCACTAATACGGCGCTGGGTGGAGACACAACAGCGCTCTCTACATTACCACCGCGTCACACACCTGTTATAAATACTGCATATGACATCGCGAACACGGCGCTGGGCGGGGACACCACAGCGCTCTCCACATCACCACCGCGCCACACACCTGTTATAAATATTGCATATGACATCGCGAACACGGCGCTGGGTGGAGACACCACAGCGCTCTCCACATCACCACCGCGCCACACGCACGTTATATATACTGCATATGACACCACGAACACGGCGCTTAGCGGAGACACAACAGCGCTCTCCACGTCACCACCGCGCGACACACCTGTTATAAATACTACATATGACATCGCGAACACGGCGCTGAGCGGTGACACAACAGCGCTGTTCACGGTTCACATATTGACATAAATTTTAACAATTATGTTAGCAAAGTTAACCAATCGCGCCCACTACTTAAAGTTATCAAAAGCTTTAGTTGCCAGAAACTTTAACAATTGATAGAATTGTAACTTTGTGAACGAATTATATTAAATGTTATCAAATAGCTTTATTGTCACCATGATTCAGGCCCGGCGCCACGACGCCACAGATCTGCCAAGTTGGCGATCATCGTAGGAGTCAAGTGGCAAAATTATAGTTAGTTGAGTTGAGACAGACATTCCATTGTGAAGGAGTACAATGCATCTGCATTAACGTGCGGAAGGTGCATTGCAGTCGAATCGTCCTAGCGCGACCGGGGTGGCACTTCTTCGCACACAATATGATGACGGCATATGCTTTTGCGTTTCGTGCGGTTTGTAAAT
This sequence comes from Eumaeus atala, assembly GCA_017140195.1. Taxonomy (NCBI): domain Eukaryota; kingdom Metazoa; phylum Arthropoda; class Insecta; order Lepidoptera; family Lycaenidae; genus Eumaeus; species Eumaeus atala. Next base: position 137,005 of record JAFELO010001639.1, read on the forward strand.
TGATGCTAACGAGCGTTGTCTGATACTAAATGCCTCCAATATATTGCACTATGCTGACAGTCCGTCGGAGTTGACACAGATATTAGGAGAGATAGTCGCAGTGCACACAGACAGACCTGCGGTGTCTCACGATGTGCGCACGTCGAGTAAACACGTCACGAAACGGCGGCGGTAATGCGGCTCGCACTCGACGTTATGTGAGCCCGCGTCGTTTTTGAAACAACATGTCAAGATGAGTTATCTCAGCACCTTCATGTCAGAATGATTAGCAACTAACTTTGAACATTTAATACTTTTTAATTTGAAAAATATCCTTACATATACAATTTTAAATCTTCATTTAAAGGCTATCATACATCACATCATTATTAAGATAATAAGTCAGCCTTACATTACTGGAAAAATAATTATAAACTTTTCTCTAAATCCCTTATATATAACGAACGCATAACGAAACTTAAGAATCTGTCACTATATTCTAATTTGAAATTAGAAACAAGAAGTAACAACATTATGTATAAGAAAGAAAAGTTCAGCTTTATTACATTTAGTTTCATCATAAGTTGTAGTGTAAGAAATTCATTTCTCTCACACTCTATAAGAGGATGATATAAGTATTCATGTCGGTTGCATGTTGTACGGTTAGAGTTGGCCATTTTACCCATTGGGAAAAAGAAATTATTCAGTGGAATGTGACTGGTACGAATGCGAAAACAGAGCGTTAAATCTCTTTTACTGATTTTCCCAGCACCGCGTTCGTGGTGTCATATGCAGTATATATAACGAGCGCGTGGTGCGGTGGTGATGTGGAGAGCGCTGTTGTGTTCCCGCCCAGCGCCGTGTTCGTGATGTCATATGCAGTATATATAACGTGCGTGTGGCGTGGTAGTAATGTGAAGAGCGCTGTTGCGTCTCCGCCCAGCGCCGTGTTCGTGATGTCATATGCAGTATATATAACGTGCGTGTGGCGCGGTAGTAATGTGAAGAGCGTTGTTGCGTCTCCGCCCAGCGCCGTGTTCGTGATGTCATATGCAGTATATATAACGTGCGTGTGGCGCGGTAGTAATGTGAAGAGCGCTGTTGCGTCTCCGCCCAGCGCCGTGTTCGTGATGTCATATGCAGTATATATAACGTGCGTGTGGCGCGGTAGTAATATGAAGAGTGCTGTTGCGTCTCCGCCCAGCGCCGTGTTCGTGATGTCATATGCAGTATATATAACGTGCGTGTGGCGCGGTAGCAATGTGAAGAGCGCTGTTGCGTCTCCGCCCAGCGCCGTGTTCGTGATGTCATATGCAGTATATGTAACGGTGATGTGGAGAGCGTTGCGCTCGTAGAGCTTGGAGCTCGACAAAGGCTGCTTTTGAAAATCTACTCTAGGCAGGAGACGCCCGCAGACGAATCAGGTCGCGAGATCCGTATACAACGATACTGATCCACGACTTGTTGAGTCCGTTGTGTCATCGACTTTTATTATTGAACTTGTGACCCCTGGCGTAATACACGGACTGACCATCATGTAGAAAGTATTATTTTTGTCTCGTACCATATCATTTTTTTAAATAATTATTCGTTGATTATTCTAAGAAAAATTGTGGATGTCGCTTATAAAATAGTGCGCGTATTTGGTGAGGGAAAATGAGAATATAGAAAATTAAAACATATATTATTATATGATTTGGCTGCGTTCACGAGGAGCAAAAAATCCAGAAATTTATATGCTTTTTATTGAAATTAAAAACATCAAAACTTCAATAAAATAATGGATGGGTTCGCCCCTCTGCTTGGGACCCAGGTACAAACATAATAAAATCAAAAACTAAACATCAAGACAGCTAATTATAATAGGTACCGTTTGCGTTAATCGAAACAACTAAAATTAAAATTCTTCGGGTACTTTAAAAAACTTAGAACCTCAGGACATCTGTCTTCTCAGTTGCTGCAAAGCTTGTGAAACGTCGGGCTAGTTACATAATTAAATAGAACACGATAAAATCCTACTGCTACTACTACTAATTATTCGAGACATTAAGGCTGACCCGCCGAGGTGTAAAATAAATTGGGCCGCCATGATGTATCAAGCTCGGGTCAGAAGGTCACGCTCACCTCAGGGGACACGCTTTCACGCACGGAGATTAACAGGTCACGGTACATTCAGAAATTTATTATTTATAGTATAGGGGGCAAACGAGCAATCGTATTCTTTCAACGATTACCGACGCCCATGAACATCAGCATAATTATGCCGATACGTTGTCCTCCACTTTAACTTTTAGATGTTGTGAGACATGACAATAGTGAGAACATTTAAAGCTAAGTGAAGTCAAGAATAAACAATTTATAATGACGCGGCGGTTTGATTTCCTGGCTTATTTAGTAAGTGTTAGATTCATAATTTAGCCATTTACGGATTTCTTCCTCTGTTTGTACTGTTACTTCTGACTCCTCGCCGTTTCAGTTGCATCGTACAAAATATGCACAGAAACGGCTTCATTCACTCAGAAGTATGATGCTTTCAGAGCTATAAGACGTTAGAGACTTTGGTATTTGACATCAATTTTAGCTTGATCCTTCCACACATTCCGGAAAAAGGCCTTGACAGATATACAGACGGACAGACGGAGAAACGGCTAGGCTTCGACTCCCAGCTTGCCCTCAAAAAAATCTTGAGGTTTGCTAGGAACGGAGAAGCGAACAAACTTGTGACCCGCCAATCGGATATGTAGAGTTTCTCGTGCGCTGCCCTTCTGTACTTGTTTCTGCTCTGCTATTAGTGAAGTGATTTATTATAAGTTAAATGATATCAAAGTGTGAATAGAACTATTCTGAATAAAACAGTATTAAATACTGTTTCAGTTATTTCATTCCACTGGTATATATTTCTAATGTAATATACTTTGTACAACCGGTACCGACTTCCCTAATGTCTAATAATAGTACGGACTCTGGAAGTTGGTTGTATAACACCCGTGTCTTTCGGAGAGTCCGTTAAGTCGACGGCCTTGCGGCATATTTCTCTCGTACCTGATTGTAGTCCCACAGACACCAGGGGACAGTGCTGTCTATCTTCTGTTAGAGAGTGCGCATTCTTGTGTCTGCACGCGCATATACCCTGCGCTGTTGGCTGGTCTCTATACAGATCGCCGCTGTACCCGAAACTTTGTCAGAAATAACTTAAGTTTTCGATAGCAAATAAATCGGCCGTGTTTGATTACTTTATTTATAGTCTTTAGTGTTGCCAAAGTACGATACTGCAGTAAAGCGTTAAACAAAAACTAGTTAAATAATATTTTTTACACGATTTTTACAGGCAGCGTTCCAGCTAATTGAAGGTTTCTTTAATAGGGTTCCCTAACCCATGAGGGGTTATATAACATACCTATAATGAACTTTCTCAAAAACAATATTTGTAGAATACAGTATAGTGAATGTTATTAAACTTGGTTTGTAAAATCCGGCTATAATTTGCTTCATTAGCAACAAAACAAGACGCTCAGGTATCCCCCGTATGAGTATGTTATTGCATAAGGTATAACACGCGTATAACCTGGCACATTATTTTATAGAATTGGGACAAAATAATATGGACAATTATGTTCGTCCACTAACGATAGTGAACCTCTCGTCGTAAAACGCGCCCATTGTTTGTGTCCACGACGACTCGCCGGTAGCCCGAGTTCCTCTCGCGTTTGATTCGAAGCAAGCTTAATTGTATTGTTGGGTAAATAGATAGATTTGGATACAACGGAACTCCCTCTCCATTTTGAATTGAGAGGAAAATAACTAACAACAACTCTCGATATAAGGACTGATTTCTCCGTGGTTGTGTGCTACGTTATTTGGGATAATATAAACATAGATCTTCCGACGTACAAAGCCTGTTAATCTGATAACACGAGTGTTGCTGTCAAATCGAATCGTAGAGCGCCGTGAGGGGTTTCGCTCCAAGCGACTCTATGCTGACACAGTAACGACTTGCGTGACGGCCATTAAATGCTGTGTAGTTTATGAGTAGGAAAAATGTGCAGATCTTCTGGTAGTTTAAATGATGGGGTCAGTGCTACTTTCTTAAAATCTATACGTCAGTCTTACTTTCTGCTGAAAAACATTCAAATTCATTTATAGTAATTGCAGGTACAAATGATGATACTTAATAATATTACATGTCCTGATTCTACAATTTGCGTTTAACACCTTACAAATTTACATACTTTAAACCTGTCATAATAACCACAGAAGAACCGAACACAGAAGACATTTACACACATAGCTTCAACTGTACTAATATACTTAATAACTTCAATACGTTAATGGCGCTTTGTATTTTTCGATAAATATTCATTCAAGTACTAATAACATTTTTCCACAGAGTAATATTTTAATTTAAGTTTATAAAACTTTAGGTCCGTAATTATTTTAATGTGTTGCATATTCATGTGGTAATGTGTTGCATATTTTAAGCGCGATACAAAAGACACTTCTTCGAAAAGATTCGGTTTTAGCATCTGTTGCTAGTAGTCTGTCTGTATGTCTAATAGATGTTTCGTATTTGTCAAGATTTAGTTTTACATAAATTTAATATTCGTATAG
>JAFELO010001639.1:141686-174262 GCA_017140195.1 Eumaeus atala
ATATATATATATATATATATATATATATATATATATATATTGATGGCAATGTAAGATAATTTTAGTTAACGAAACGTGGTAGCGCATCTGTCTCTATTACCTATATTGCAGATTGTCCTTATGCACTTCTTTTACGCCTGTCAATATTTTTATTTTATTTTTTATTTTACAGGAAAACCTACAGCTTACAATACTTATAAAAACAGATTAAATCAGGTTCGCAGTACTAGCAACAGGTTCTGTGAAGTAATGTGTATCCATGTATTGTTACAGTGTAAACATTATGATCCACAACTGGATTCTATCAACCTCTATAATGTTATAATTTTACAGCGGCTTTCGTTACTCATCAGCAGAAAGGAGACGCACCAGATATTCCGTCCCAATCAGCCCTAGAATTTGAATTGAATCAGTGCGGAACAGGATTGCTTACTTAAGTGTGGTGCTCGGATGGGTCCGGGCTTACTACTAGAAACACCCTCACTGCCAGCCCACAGCTTGACAACTTGATTTACAGTTAATTGTCATTATTATAATACCAGTGTGGAACGGCCTCCTACTCGATGGACTGACGACTTGGTTAAGGTAGTGGGTGGCCACTGGTTGCAAGTATCTCGTGAACGTGACACTCTATGGAGGAGGCCTACGTCCAGCAGTGAACGTTTGTCCGGCTGATGATGATAATGATTATAATACCTATAAACTTATCGCTCTACATTAGCGTACCCGTTCTGCCTCCCGAAACGACTTATGGTATAGGTACTAGACAACGAATTTTCTTTGTCATTTAAAATTTATAGAAATTTTATATAATTATTATAGAAATTCATATAAACACCCATAACTATGCGGAACTCTAATCCACGTCGCTGTCGTAACTCGCGTCGCTGTCGTAACCCGCGTCGCTGTCGTAACCCGCATCGCTGTGGTAACCCGCGTCGCTGTCGTAACCCGCGTCGCTGTCGTGACCCGCATCGCTGTCGTAACTCGCATTGGTGTCGAAACCCGCATCGCTGTCGGAGGCCGCATCGCTGTCGTAACCCGCGTCGCTGTCGCAACCCACGTCGCTGTCGCTACCCACGTTGCTATCGCAACCCGCGTCGATGTCGTAACTCGCGCCATGCCCGCTCCGTCACCAACTGAGTCATCCCGTCTATATTCACAATCTCAAAGTCATAAAAAAATAAATGTTTCATCTCTCGTATTAGAGCACTTACTTTCAGAAAAACGAGTTCTCTAAACTATTTAATAGAAGTGATTTCGGTTACTTAAATGAACGAACTGGAAAAAAGTAGTTGTAAAATACTTACCGCTGCTCGCCAGCAGATATAATGTAACGTCTCAGTGAGAGCGCCACGTTAAAATGAATTGAAATATTATTTCAATACTTCGTATTCAAAGGAATATTAGAAGTGCTAATTGCTGAGTAATTGCTAACTTAATTGATCTCGCATTAGTAGCCAAGTACGTGGAAATGACATTGATCTCGCACGTACAAAAAGGTATCTGTCGCTCACATAACACTTACTGTAAGCTATGCGGTTGCGTATGGTGCGGTTTGTGAGATTCCGGGTGCTTTAAAGTGAGTCTCGCGCTTCGAGTCCCACCCATGCATTAGCCTATTTATGTATTATATTTATTTCTGTGATAAAAATCTTAACATTTATTAAAAATGGAATGAGGGTTGTTCATTCTTTCTTTTGCTGAAAAAAAGTTAGGGCCGCCAGAATTAGCAAATTGTAAGAAACTATCCAAATGCAGAAAAAATGGTAATATGTTGTTGTTGTCCAGGCAGTGTGGTGGGTGTCGGTGACGCTGAAACTGTAGCTCCTCCAATTTAGCAACCATCTGAAAGACACGATGCAAAATTTCCTCCATGCCTGATATTGCTCAGCACTTTTCCAAATTGTATAAGAGAGTTAAAATTATTTCGTCACTCAAAGCGTGAGTGACGAAATAATTTTAACTCTACTCTACAAAAATTTTAAATTCCACGTTTCCACGCCCACCTTTAACACTACATTGTCGGCAAGGGGCTCCGACCGACCACGAGTTTAGTTTTGAAGGTAGGAAGGAATTTTTTTCAGAAAGAAAACGAAAGCCTTACTTTCACAGATATAATTAACACTTTGAGGTTTTTCCATAGTTGATTAGAAATTAAAGCAATATTTAAAGTTCTTCATATTGTAAAAAAAAAGAAAAGTTAAATGGCGGAAAAATAAATAAATTAAGAAAATTGAAACACAAAAATACAATCCTAAATTACAAATGTTATTTGAATTAGAAATTCAAGACCAAACAATGGGTTTATGGTGTGAGTGGCTAATTTATTAGAACTCTAATTTCATATCTAGTTAAGATAAAAAAGTAACAAAACGTTATAACGTTAAGTAGATACTTCTGCGATTTTCCTTTAAAATTTTGTTTCATTCGCAGATCCTTTTTTAACTTAAAATTCTGTGCCTTTTATTTGCGTCTGAATTTTCGCTATTGAATCCTTGTTTTTTTAATGATTCTTATGTTATAGTATTTTGGGTGTACTACTTGAGAATTTAGAGCGTCCCATATGACCTGTGCTTAAATGAATGAAAAGCTTTGTTGTAATTAACAAATGCTAAGTATCAAGTTTTCGCAGCCTGTTCTTTTGCCTAATTTCTATCTGGCACGAAAGTAATTCTGTATCGTATTATTTTCGAAAATATTTTATATAAGTCGCAGGACAGGGTAATGGGTCGGTAGTTTTTAATGGAAAGAAAGAAAGAAAGAAAGAAAATATACTAAATTTTACACACAAGCAGTTACATAATAATATCTAGGTACAAAGAAACTATTAAATTATATACTAGCGTACACAAGGGCGGTCTTATCGCTACAGTAGCGATTTCTACCAAACTACACCCACAACTACAACCCAAAATAAAATAATCTATACACAGAGTAGGATCATAACAGAAAGAAAAAGAACTAAAAAGCTACGTATAAACACAAAACATAAATGAGAAATTCTGTGTGTAATTACTATTATAATAAATGTATGCAATTAGAAAAAATATCTATATAAAAACATAATTTATAATGCATAATTACACATATAACATAAATAAATAAATTCATTCATACACAAATACATACATACAGTGTAAACAGATGAAGGATGTAGAGATTTTAGATTTGCATATAAACTAAATATAATTAACCATTTATGACATATATGATGACTGGTAGGGCATTCCACTGTGTTATAGATTTTCCTGTAAAAGAACAATTGTAAAAGGAAGTATGGTGGACAGGTATATAAAGGGTAATTTTGTCATTAGAATGCAATGCCCTTTCAGAATTGCGTATCGAAAAATTTTGCTTAAGGTGTTGTAGTGCTTTAGGACTGTGAAGCACAGTATACAGCAGCGACAGTATCCGAGTATTTCGGTGAAAATGAAACGAGAGCCACTTGGATCTTGAACAATCGTATGTGTGTGATCATATTGTCGCAAAGAATATATAAATCTTATCGCTAAGTTCTGGTGTCTCTCAAGTTTTTTAAGTTGTTGCTCAGTAAGGTCAATGAAACACGTGTCAGCGTGAGCGAGGTGGGAAAGAAAAGGATATTCTACGAACGCTATTTTTGTAGGAATCGGCAACATATATTGTAACCGACGTAAATAATGCCAGGTAGAGAAAATTTTCCGACTTACTTCCTTGATTTGATTAGTCCAAGACATATTCTTGTCCATTTAAACGCCAAGATTTTTGACATAATCACTTTAAGGTATGCGTAGCACCGGATGTAGGGAAGTACATGTGGTGGTGAAAAGAAATATTTTTTTGTAATTGAGTTGAAAGAGATAGCAAAAAGGAAGGGAGGCAAGACGCCACCTTGAGGCACGCGGACGGGCAAATTAGACCAAGAAGAGAGGTCCAATGCAATTTTTACTCTTTGTCAGCGACTCTCTAGTTACCTACGAAACTAGCTTATCAATGATAGCGAGTACAATATGCTAAGAAGAATATCATGATCTACAGTATTTATTTCATTTTCAAATATAACAGAGATTGAATAGTAAGCTTCTTTTTCTCCATACCATGTCTTATGTCATCATTGACCTTAACAAGTGCAGTAGTCGTGCTATGTCCTATTCGGAAATCTGATTGTAGTGGATTGAGAAGTTTATTTTTCGTTAAATGGACATCAAGTTGAGCATGTATTACGTGCTGAAATAATTTGGAAAGGAAAGGAAGGACAGAAATAGGTTGATAGTCTGTAACAGTTGCAGAATTAGTTTTTTTAGGCAAAGGAATGACGTAGGCATATTACCATACACTAGGAAATATGCTACAGTCAAGGGAATTATTGAAGATGTGATCAAGAATAGGAAGAATAAAATCGGGAATAGGAATCATCATCTTTCGACTGACGTTATCATATTCAACTACATCTGACGATATGGATAGCATATTCTTCCTATTGCATACAGTGATATAGCTAAAGGAAACGGAGCAAAAATATGAGGTGGTAACTGAGCGATGCTGCTCATTGTGTGAGCCTTAATATTAGCGTCGAAATCTAAAGGAGATGAAACAAAATGTCTATTAAGGTCGTCTATGGAAACGTTAGGAATACAATTATTTATTTGTTTACCAACCCCGAATGACGTTAAAAATTTTCACACCTTTGCTGGCTTGCCATTCTCAAGCGCTTCATGAATTCGACGTCTTTGCGCATCTCTATACATTGTAATACATTGATTGCGTATCTGAAAGTATCTCAAACGATGCTCATCAGAATTCGTCTTCCTATATATTGCCTTTCATACAAAAACGAAGAAACAGGCAGATGTTTCATTATGATAGGCCTTATTCGAACATGTTTGTCGTTTAATGTTACAATTAAATTATTTTATAACTCAACCTTAGTATCTATATAATTTTCGGTATAAATCATGGACCAGTCCAGATCACGTGCATCGGCTGTCAATTGTTCAGAATTCATCCTACCAAAATTTCGCTGCAATAAGACCTAAGGCTTTCTCTTTTAGGGGGGTGTAAATCATAAGACAAGTATATCAGATTATGATACGAGAAACCATCTGCAGGGGTTTGTTTGTGTGATAAGGTCAAGGAGAGTAGACCCACAGCCGGAAAAATTGTGGGTAGATTTCAATGGTAATAATTGTATGTTGCAGGATTCGAGAACTGTACTAAGTCTATCGGATCTTCCATCACACTTATTCATGCAAGTATTAAAATCATTCATTATTATAATATGACAAAATAAAGGAGTATACGTTTCTAAAATTTGTTCAAGGGAAGCAAAGTAATTTACACCATTTGATGGACTGTTGAACGCACCTAATAAAATTTTTGCATGTCCTACTTCAACATTCAATAAAATATGTTCGGCAGCATCAAGAGGCGGGGGTTGTGGAGACAAACTAAGTAAAGAGAAAGAGAAATTGGACCTAAGACAAATTGCTACTCCATCTCCACCATTGTCGGTGCTATCATTTCGTGTTATTTGAAGTCCTGGTAAATAGTGACTAGTTGGAGGCAAACACGGTTTCAACAAGGTTTTTGAAACGAGTTTCGCATGTATGTTATTTGACGTAAGCGCTGTGAGCATATCGGGTTAATGAGCCGGAATACTTTGGGCATTAATACGAACGACATTGAAGTTGTTTGTTTCACCTGCAAGATGTTCAGAGAAGATTGAAAGAGATAATGCACTGTGATGGCTATTGTCACTGCTGGTACTTAATGAAGAACAAAAATTATCATCGGATTCGACCTCCATGATTATTTCTAATAATATAATGTAACGTGCAATTAAAATTACAATACAATATACAAAAATATAATAAATAAATAAAACTAGTAAAAAAATATATAATTTATGTAAATAATAAAAATATAACTAGGGAAACCATGTAACACTCAATGCTAACGTCATACCCCGTCAGTGTCTTGTAATAGTTATTATTGCAACACTGACCTATAATGAACATTAGAAAGAAACATATATAAAAGGAAAAAAAGAAGATGACAAGAATAAGAAAAATTTGAACGAGCGGTCTATTGTCCATGTTTGCAAACTTGCCAAAGTCAATGACAGAATGACAGTTGTCAAACGTCACTAAAAGTTGATACATTTCGTTGATGTAATATTTAAAAAAGAACGGATGTCGAGAAGAGGTTGATGACAGCACGTGTTTGTGATTGATCTTCGAAATTTGTCGATTCTTTGTGTTTACATTTGTTTTGTTTGAGTGTTTTGTGTAGCCTTTTGTGTTACTTTTTGTGTATTTGTGTGTGAAAGGTAATTCTAGTTAATGTTATCCTGTTAAAGATTGCTGAGGACGAACATGTCGATTCCTCTCAAGCCTCCTGATCCTGCCTCTGTGGCCTCCTCCGGGGACTGGTCGCTTGGGCTGTTGCCGGGGGAGGTTATGGAACATACATCCCAAAGTACCAAACGGTCACATGCCTTTGATGAGGTTCAGGCTCCTCTGCCTAAAAGGATTGTTCCCCCATCTGCATCTGTACAATAGGTGCACAATCACTCAAGTTTATTAGAGTCCAAGAAGTATACAGAAGCAGATATAGGACCGTTTATTGTGCATGTTTCGCATATGCTTTCATAAATCCCATTAAATTCGGTCAAGTTATGACAAACTCTCGAGTTCAGTGTATTAAAAAGGACGGAATAGCTAAGGTTGGTAGAAATAGGATTAGTGTAGAATTTTCGTCACCAAAAGCTGCCAATGAGTTTCTCTCCAATCCTGTTTTACTATCAAACAAGTTCACGGCCACTGTTCCCAATTACAATGTTACTCGTATGGGTATCGTTCGAAATGTTCCCACAGAGATGTCCATGGACGAATTTTTTAGTAGTACTAATGTCCCAGATGGTTGCGGATACATTCTAACGTTGACATTTAATGGTCAGATTCTTCCATCCAGAGTTTTCTGTCTATACACTGCCTTACCAGTAGAACTGTACCAATTCTCCACAATCAACAGCTGCTGTCGTTTTGGTCATGTAGCTGACAGATGCCGATCAAAGCCAAAGTGCTTCAAATGTGCCAAAGAACACACAAGTAGATCGTGTAATGTCACTTTACTTGAAGCCAAGTGTTCAAACTGTGAAGGGTCACACTTCCCCATTGATAAGTGTTGTCCTGAACATAACAGACAGAGATCTATCAAATCCACCATGGCCCAAGAAAATATTCATATATAGAAGCTACATCACGTTTCCCTGCAATAAACCGAGCATATTCTGATGTTGCTCGTACTATTTTCTCTCCCCCTCCCAGATCCCAAGTACCCTTGACCTTAGATCACCTTAGAGCCTTTCCAACCTTCCCAATCTTACCGCCGTACAATAATATCTTCTCCTAAACAAACCAGCTTCCTCTCATGGATAAGACCGTAGAGCTCATGAGGCAATCATAGCTCAACGAGATCCCTCGTCTTCTGCCAACGGGACTGCGCTTCACAAGACAAAGGAGTCTGGGGACAACCTTATACTGAACCTTATTGATTTACTTATTAATATGCTTTCAAAAATGAACGATTTCCCTTTACCCGACCACGTTGCCAGTAAAGTTAGTCACCTCATGTCAGTCATCCAAGTTCCCACTAATTCAATGGAATTCACAAAGTATTCGTCCTAAAGTTCATGAAATTTTTAATTTATATAATCTACATGAAGCACTTGTATTTGCTGTTTCGGCGACATGGCTGCTTCCCAACTCCCAGTTTCGGATAAGGGGCTTTTCATATCTCCCAGATGACAGAGCCGATGGTTATGCGGGCGTGGCTCTGATCATAAGATCAGGACTTCCTTTTTCACGTTTGTCTCTTCCAGAAATCCCTTCTGGTATTAATGTTGTTGCTGCCTTAATTCAGGATGTATCTGTACTCCTGATATATATTTCTAATCCCTCTGTAGTCCAATCTAGTGATTTAGTTCCTTTTTCTTCTTCCATATCTGGTAAGTTCCTAATTTTAGGGGATTTTAACTGCCACCACCTTATGTGGGTTAGTGTACATTATGACTCCTTTGGTTGTGATTTGGTGGTTATTATTGACAGGCTAAATATATGTTTATTAAATGATGGTAGTCCTACTTGTAGGACCCGCCCTGATCAGAACCCTAGTGCAGTCAGTAGCTTTATCCTTCTACTTCCCAAATCTTAGCTCTCTTTTAGAGAGTGGTAGTGATCATTTTCCTATCCTTATTACCAATCCTTCCATTTCTTTCAATACGTTCAATAAAACTCCTCTTTTAAAATATAAACTGTCAAATGCAATATGGAATCCCTTTGCAATTGATTGTGATTCTAGTGTGAGTTCTTTGCCTATCATTAATATCGGAAATATAGAGGTCTGTTATGATAATTTCATTTCACGTCTGTCATCTTCAGCAGATAAAAACATCCCACTCAAAAAACCTTCCCCATTTAAACCTTCTCCACCTTGGTGGGATGCGGAATATAGTGCCATGGTTCACCAAAGGAAAAAAGCTGAGGAAACCTATTGTTTATTTATGACAATGGATAATTACCTTATCTTTAAAAGAATGTCAGCCATGGCAAAGCGTCTTTTAAAAAAAAAAGAAGAGATTAGGTTGGTTATCCTCCCCTAACTCTATTAGCCCACGTACCCCTGCAGTTTTATTATGGAGACAAATTAAACGATTTCGCCGTGCCTTCTTAGAAAGAGATTTACCAAGCAATGCCCCAAATCTTTGGTATGAAGTCTTCGTAGATAAATTAGCTCCACCAAGTGTACCCCATCAGGATTCTCTACCAACCCATCCGCTGTCCCGGCGTACTTCTCCTGGTCTAGATGGCATTCCTTATGTCTTTATCACAAAATCTGGCTCTGATTCAAAATTATTCTTTCTAAATCTTCTTAATATTTTTTTCAATTGGGTCATGTTCCTCCTTCATGGAAAAACCAGTTAGTATTTCCTATACTTAAGTCTGGTAAAGATCCAAATTTAGATTCTTCTTACCGTCCCATTGCCCTTTCCTCTTGCCTATTTAAAATTATGGAACATATTATTAAATTGTCTTGCCGCCTTGAATGGTTCATGGAAAGTAATGACTTGCTGGCTAAATCCCAATTTGAGTTCAGAAAAGGTTTGAATACTAGTGATGGCTTAGCCATCCTTTCTACTGACATCCGCATAGCATTTTCTAAGAATGAATTCCTCATTGGTGTGTTCTTAGATATAGATGCTGCATATGATAACGTGGTTCTTCCTTTGCTCAGAAACAAATTGTTTAAGCTGAACATCCCAGAGAAACTGTGTAATTTCATCTGCAGCTCACTCATGGACAGAACAATAGAGATCCGATATGGAGGTCTTTCGTCTTTGAGACTTGAATGGAAAGGTCTTCCTTAAGGCTCAGTCGTCAGCCCCTTATTATATAACATTTACACTTACCTTGAGCAGTCAGTTACTCCCTTACGCAACATTCTACAGTATGCCGATGACGTCGTCATATATTCATCTCCTATCAAAATAACATAAATCGAGCTCTATTTTACCTAGAATAGTGGCTTACATCCCATGATATGTTTTCTCCTCCTAAAAGCTCGGTAGTAATATTTACGAGAAGAAAAATTATCCCTCATATTGACAAAGTGTTCCAGGACCATCCAATTCCAATCAGAAGTAAGGTATTATTTAGAAATTCTTAGGAATTATTTTCTACTCTAAATTGTCTGGCACTCCACATGTCATTCACATTGTCCAAAAGTGCCAGTCCAATATTAACATTCTTAGATGCCTTTCAAGTATTTGGTGGGGGGCTCATCCATTATCTCAAAAATTACTTTACAATGCCATTTTCCGAGGCGTAATTGATTATGGTTGTTTTGTCTTGGAACCATGTAGCAAGGTTTCTCTAGGAAAAGTAGATAAAACTCCATATCAATGCTTACGCATAATACCAGGACCCATGGAATCTTCCCCTACGAATGCTCTCCAGGTAGAAGCCCTCGTCTCTCCACTGTTTTTACGCAGACAATTTTTATCAGATAGATATATATTTAGAATTTCCGCACGTTCTATTCATCCTTTTCTACCAAAACTTCAAAATTTGATTGATCTGATGGCCAATAACAAATATTGGCATAAATTAAATACCCCTTGGTTTAATTAAGAGTTTTCAAAAATTAACTAATCTTCCGAACCCCTATTTCTCATGTTCTCGTTTTCCAATTTTTCACACGGCATATGACGATTTGTTATATCGTCCTCGGATTCTATTAAATTTCGGCGTGTCCAAAAATGATTCAGGTTCCAATTCAATTTTTAATAGTATTATAGAGAAGGATTGGCTTCCCATATACACAGATGCCTCCAAACTTTCACTAGAAGGCCATGTGAGTTCGGCAATTTGGATTCCCAAATATAATACTCTTCTCAGGTTTAAATGTCCTAAGTCATCATCCGTTTTCACTGGTGAGTCCATAGCTATTCTAGAGGCAGTTAAATTTGTAACCTAAACAAAACTATAATTTTCACACACTCATTGAGTACTCTCCAAGCCATCGGGTCGAACCAATTTGTTTCTAATTCTAAATTTCCTCTTATTTTAGAATTACAAATAATATAGTACAAATGTTTTTTTAGTAACATTGAGGTTATACTAGCTTGGTTGCCTAGTCATAATGGTATTCCCGGCAATGAAATTGCGGATCAATTTGCAAAAAACGCCGTATCAAATATGCTGTCTAGATCATAATATAAGTTATTTTCACGATCTCTTGAGCTGTCCAAAACTAGATCTTGTTAAGCAGTGGCAAACAAATTGGTCTAATAATAGCAGGCCGCTATTTTTACGATATCCAACCTCATATTCCTTCTAAACCTCGGTTTTCTCGTTTCCGACTCACAGATAAACAAACAACGTCGGTTATGTGCAGGTTGCGTATTGGCAACTTGTGTACTCCCCTACATTTAAACAGATTAGGAATTATACAGTCTCCTTTGTGTATCTGTGGACTTGAGGAGGGTTCACCAGACCATGTCCTTTTCAATTTCCCAAACCGCAGAGTTTCTTTGTACACCATCCTTCCTAGGAACATTCCTAAGCCTATTAACACTAAAACCTAGCTATATATGTCTTCTAATAACTATAAGCTTTTATCCCTTCTATGTCATTATATCCGCTCAAACAACATTAAATTGTAAATTGTCTCTTTTTCAGTATTTTTTGTGTATGTTTGTGTATGTCCTGTAACGTTTTCGTTTGTCCTTTTTAGATTATCTACATTCAAACAAGATATTACAATCTCATCACTTTGGCATAAATTTGAAACCGATCAATCTTGAAAGTCAGTGCTCTTGTCAACTTGGATATTGGCAGCAATGGCTGTTAACCTATGACGGCCGATTGCCATTTCTAACAAAAGAGAAGAAGAAGAATATTAAAAAAAATTAAATCTACCTAGTTATAAAATAAAATAATTTATTTATAACTTTCTTTTAAATAATAAAAAAAAATTAGGGATCTTTAAATAATAAGTAATTTAGATAAAGGACATATTATAGACAAAGACAACTAGCATAAAACAATAAAATTAAGATGAGCACTGTAACTACTATCAACAGGAGTTAATTATTAATTAATAATTATTAATTAATAATTATTAATTAATAATTATTAATTAATAACAGTGATACATTCTAATGTCTCTTTACTGGTTTATTTGTTCTTGCATTAGTAGTTGCAGTGGTTCTCTTCTCTATATAGTTTGCAGCTCAATTTACAGGTATACTTTGAAATGGACATCGTATAACATCTAGGTCCGCCATGCACTCAACACGACACCATGAGCCATGCGGTCCTAAGACCACAACATTTCCGTCCTGCGTCCAACACTTGGACATACCAAGACGCTGCCATGTCATATATTGTGGCGCCTTTTTGTAAGTTTTGTGTGCCCGAGACAAAGAAGAGTCTGCAGTCGAAGTCGTCATGCAGATAGCAGCACAGGCCGGAGTAATCATCGAGTACGGAGATTTCAAGTTTGCACACCGTGTACAGGCGCGCCGGCCCTCCCCCAGCACAGCGCGGCCCATCGTCGCTCGCTTCAGGCAGCGAGCCACCAAGGACGCCGTGATTGCAGCCGCTCGAAAGCATCGCTACATTACCTCAAAAGCGATCGGAATGGGAGGCGAAAGTACTAAAACTTATGTCAACGGACACCTCACAAAATCACTTGTTAAAAAATTGTAAAACTAAAGCTTCGGAAGCTAAATATAAGCATGTTTGGATAAAAAACTGTCGTATCTATATGAGAGAAACAGATACCTCGCCTCCCGTGCCGATAAAGGGTATGTCAGATCTAGGGAAAATAATTTACAACCAGTTTGTATATCATTTACTTTCAAATGTAACATTTACGCTTTAATCGAACACACCACATCGTTATCAACACACAATCCACCATCCACTCAAAACAAATACACATCAACAATTATCAACCTGTATCACACCTTTTTACAATTTCATTACCGTCTATTACGGTCATATCACAGAGACTCTTTATGCGCCTCAGTATATTATGTTACAATTACAGAAGTAAAACCTGTAGTTATACTTATACTAATATGTACAATACATACATTAAATGGCAGCTAACACATACATATTATCCTTAACACAATATCTATTAAGATACATTCATATCTACAATTTTTTTTATCAGTATGTAGGTATACACAACAATGTTTAATATCAACACAAAATTATTACATTATTAGGTATTCCGCCGCACTTGGGACTCGCTAGGTGGCGGAGTTATGATTATGTCCGCAGGCCACCTAAACACACGCACGCGACCCGAATAGCAATGCAATGACCTCGAGTGTGTATGGGTGACTGTCCCGCGACGCGCACTCACCGGCACTCCTGCGCTCGACATGTTGTCCCCCGCCTACGCTTAAAATGTACGCGGCTCCACCCACGACTTACACATCGGACTCCTAATAAATCAATACCTAATAAATAATATTTGTAGAATTCAACCAAATAATAATATTATTTTAACAGGGGACTTAAACATCCCATGTTTAAAATGGACATCCGGAGACTCAATTATTTTAAAGAAAGGTTCTATTGAAATACAAAGCTGTGCATCCTTATTAACAAACTAAATGTCGTATATGGGTTTGAAACAATACAACACTTTATCTAATTCACATGAAAACACTATGGATTTAATTTTCGCGAACTTCTCATTGGGACTGTCTAAAGTATCTAACCCGTTAATTCCAGAAGACTGCTATCATCCTTCTTTATCAATAGACGCCAGTGACATTTTACTTACACCTCCAAAAAGACCATATTATATTTTGTATATAATATTTTCTATCGTTGTGACTGGCAAGCTCTTAACACCATCACTATCGATGCGTCGGTAGACTATCTATATTTGAAATTCGAAGAAGCTTTTGAACTGTATGTACCATTGCAGATTACAAATCCTAACAATCACAATTGCAATCCAGTATGGTACAGTCCGGAGCTACTAAAAGTAATCAAGGAAAAATCAAAAGCTCACACAAACTGGAAGAAACATACAAAGCACCTTGAATACCAGGCTTTTTCTGAACTAAATACCAAGGGTAAAAGTTTGCAGGATGACTGTCATAAATCATACATAAAGACAACTCAAAGTAGAATAAAAGTATGCCCCAAGCTCCTTTGGTCTTTCGTTAAAGGCAAAAAGATAAATAATACAGACTTCCCAAAAGTAATGTTCTATGACAATAAAGAATTACAAAACAAAAAGAGATTTGCTCAGCTTTTAACAACTTCTTTTGTAAAAACTTTTGTACTCCTACGCATAGTTCCATAGACGAATCTATTTAAACTAAAACAAAAAATAACTTTGACACTTTGCACAGCATTTTCTTAAAAGAAGAACTTGTTTACAAACTGCTTAATAACCTGGATGTCAATAAGGGTTGTGACATAATTCCACCTCTATCCTACGCTAAGTGTGCGAAATCCCTCACGTCGCCCATCACGTGTGTGTTCAATCGTTGTTTACGAGAGGAATATTTTCCAAACATTTGAAAAACGGCCCATATTATCCTCATACACAAAAAAGGGAAGAATTCCTTGATCGAAAATTATCGCCCAATATCGATATTAAAGTCACTAGGTAAATAATTAATAAAAATAGCTCATATTTATCTTTACCCCCAAATTTCACGTGGTATTCCCCAGCAACAGCATGGTTTTATCAAAGGTTGGTCAACCAATATCAACCTCGCCATTTTCACCAATGAGCAATATGGACGATGGCTTTCAGATAGACGTTCTTTACACACACGTAGAAAAAGCCTTCAACCGCGTTGATCACAACATACTGTTACACAAGCTCCGAGGGTTAGGTATCTGTGGAGATTTACTTAGATGGATCGAATCGTATCAACGTAATCGCAGCCAGGCCGTCATCGTCGGTGGTCCAGTCTGACATTGTTCAGGTTTGGTCGGGAGTTCCGCAGAGATCATTTCTGTCCCCTCTGCTATACGCGACGTACGCCGATGACACAAAGACTTATTGTAATAAAAAAAATCAATCAAACTATGATTCAATCAATAAAATTACAATAACGGTAATAAATATATGCTCATGATTTTCACCAGAAAGATAAACCCCATCACACACGAATACATGATAGCCATCACCACAGTTAAGAGATCACAATAAGCTAAAGACTTGGGCGTGTCTTTAGATCCCAAACTAACGTGTAATGATCATTTAACTAACATCACACACAAAGCGTACAAGTGCCTCGGTTTTATTCTGCGTATTTGTAAGCCGTTTTCAGACATCAATTGTTTGCTGCTACTACATAATACTACAAAACACTAATACTGCTGCACCATATGGAGCCCTCAATATATAACTTACATAGACAATATCGAAAAGATCCAATTAGCCTTCCTAAAATATCTAAGCTATCGGTCGTTTAATAAATACACAAGCTACGAGAAATCCTGCAAATTACACAACGTAATGGCGGTTTAGCATAGAAGATCGCTTCTCGAACAGATATTTCTACATGAAGTATGCCACGGTGCTACTGACAGCATCGAACTCACTGAGCAAGCAGTAAGACTGTGTACCCCCTCCACCCGCACCAGACACACACCTCTGTTCTATGTGCCGTGTACGCATAATAACAATTACTATAAGAACTCCATAATATGTCTAATTCAAAATAGCTTCAATAGGCAATTTAGCGCAGTTGACGTATTTCATACAACCAATAACACATTTAAAAAATCAGTCACAAATATAATTAAAATAAATCAATATAAATAGTAATAATATAGTAATCAAAATATTCCAATAATGTGACATGATACATACACACACACTCGCATGCACGCACGCACGCACGTACGCACGCACGCACGTACGCACGCACGCACGTACGCACATACACACACACACACACACACACACACACACACACACACACACACACACACACACTTCAGATTTGCTTAGGAGTTCCAAATAAAACTTCTTGTCGCCATGTTTTTTCATGGGTGAAGTAAAACTTGCAGAAGAAGATGGAAGCTCTTCTTTTAAATTGTAGATACATATTGATGTCTGAAGTTTACGCGATTGTTAGTCATTACAATAAAACTACTTTTACGGTCCGCCATTGACCATGGTTTCTGTAAAGCTTGTCAGCTACATAAATAATTAAATAAAATCCGTTAAAGTAGTTTTATTGTAATTGTAGTTACAGTTTGTTCACTGATCCCTGTAGCTTCGGCAGTACGTTTCCGTACGTTAACCAAAGGACCTAAATTTAATCATAAAATTTTACTCTTCTTCAAGATAGTACAACTAGTAAGGTATACGTGGGCAATAAAGGCGCTTTCCTTGAAATGCAAAAAGAAAATAATATTAATTTATAGTTATTTGTTAAAAAAAAACTCTTATTTGTGTTATATTTTAATAAGACTTATTAATTATTTATTTATTAATTAGTGTTGAATTCTATGTACACATCCAAATTACATCGATATATAGAGCTAAGTTTAAAAATAAAAATATCTTACCTAACTATGAACAACTTTGCGTTTTCTTTCACTGTTGAGATTTGACAGGCTAACCGTACCACATGAACAATAGTAACGTGGGACGTAATAATAACAAGTGAAACGATCCAAAGAGAATGTAATACTAGTAAGAGATGGCACTTAGAACATCATAACTGAGCTCATAGACAGACGCATATTGTGCATGATAAACATTACCAATATTCCGAATGTGATTGCATCGAAATAAAGCAGTCGTGACAGCTAAATCACGTAAATAGTGAGGTGCAACGTAAACTATTTCAAAATGTGTCGATTAATAGTGGAGTTCTGTGTTATCAACAATATGATAATTATAGATATTTTATTTCTATCTTGTTGATGCATGATTTTAATGAAACAGAAGACTTAAATTTGCTTATCTTTATTTTGTTGCTGTGCCTTTTTAATTTTATCTGCCACATCACACTCTGACATTACGAATTCGGAATTTATTATTTTACATGAGCTTCTTATAAAGAGCTTAATCAATAAAATAATAAATATTCATTTACATTTGTATAATGCGTTTCACATTTATTCCAGTCATACTACAATGAGTACTTACTTAGTTGCAAGGTAAATTTGGCTGGTGTTGAGTTAGTGTAAGTCAGAAACTACAATATTTTCATAAACTTTTTTTCCCTCATCTAATAAGAGCATTTATTATTTCTTTGGATAGATTAATCCTTTCTTTAATGAATATATTTGTACTGAGGATTTCCCAAATTCGGATTATCCTCCTTCAAATATAGTTTGCAATGTTCACAATTGAACTTAGCTAAAACTCTTGCAGCTAGGTACCCACTAACAGAAACTACTGGTTGCTCTTCAAGACTATATAGTGAATTTTCAAAATATTCAATTTCTGAATCTTCAGGTAAAGACAACACACGGTAACAAACATTGATATCATTTTCAGAACCTACATTTTGTGACCCAGCCCCTTCCTCCCTTGCATGCTCTAAAATCCCGGTTATTACTTGATAAGATGTAAATAAGTTATTTTAGTCAAATTCACAACCTGTACCATGTCTATGAGGGCCTGACAGACAAGAAATTATACCATTGTAAAGCAGCATTAAAATAAGCACATATTGGATTTCTTTTTCTTGCACTATGTTGTCTTATGTTACCAAAGAAATTCTTCAAGGAATATTGGTTTAGTCGGTCAGTACTGAAAACAATAAACAGTAATGTTAATTTATTTTAACTGTGAATATATGTTCTTTATACATAGTTTGATGATTAGGTATAAGTATCAAAATCTCAGTGTGTAACAAGGTACTTAGGTATACTTCAACTTTGATAGTTGTCATCAACTTTCAATAATAAGTAATCATTATAGAAAACTAAGGAATATCAAATATTTAATACTTGGAGACTAGCCTGTGTTGTGTGAATGTGATAATGTATTTTTAATTATCATTTAATTCCTATAAGGCTCGACATACTTAATTAAACCTTGTAATCATGTGATCTTGACGGAATAAAAAAAAAATTGAATTCTAAAAACAAACTTATTATTCCATCACGTCAAACCACAGGGTCAAGGTGGTGGGACAAAATGACAAAAAAATTAATATTAGAATATTATTAATAATATCTCTAACATAATTAGTGCAATTTCATTAGGATACAATTATTCGTTTTCGTATAAAAAAGTCATAAACAAATGAACAATGGTGGTCGTCTAAGCCTCTCACTAGGCACAGCAGACTTAGATAAACGGTTTCCTTTCTCATGAAAGCAATCAGGACTGATATGACCACCACATACAAACTTTAGCTGGTGCAATTTGTCACTTAGCACATAACCTAAATCTTCGTCGCTGATTCTGGGGTTACCGTTTCTACTAAGCCTGTGGTTCTATCTGCTTTTTATAGCAAGTTGTACGTCGCACGTCCTCGTCCCGATATCCTAAACAATGGTCTGCGTGCAAGCCTAACACTTCATTTGTCAGGCGACCTGACGGACGTCAGCTTGTGTGACATTAGTCTGGTCGGAATTACAGTCAAGCTTCTTAGAGCAGGAGGCGTATCCTTATTAAGACGGCTAAAAAATTTAATTTTGCCTTTCAGCGGGGCGTACCTCCCAAGGTATGGCTTGAAAGTGACATTATTTTGTTTTTTAAGAAGGCCGACAAATCACTTCTTCAAAATTACCGACCAATTTCACTTCTTGGCCATATTTACAAGTTGCTCTCGAGAGTCTTGATGAATCGTCTCACCACATAGCTTCACGAATTCCTGTCACCGGAGTAGGCTGGGTTTCGCAGAGAATCTTCAGCACCATGGGCAGCATTTTCAGAAAAAAGCAAGTCGCACAAAAGACACATGAGTACATTCAGCCGCTGTACATTGCCTTAGTGGACTATGAAAAAGCGTTTGACTCTGTCGAAACCTGGGCAATTTGGGAAACAGCGATGTTAGGTAGACTGGCGATACGTCGAAGTACTAAGAGCATTGTATGACGCTGCCTTTATGTCCGTTCTAATTTTGGGAGGTCAAACGAGGCCAATCCAATTTCATCGAGGAATGCGACAGGGGGCTCCATCATGGTTCAAGCCTTTTCGTGGCGGTGGGGCTTAGTAGCCTGGAGTGAACCCAGGCGAAGCCTATTGAACCGCGGGGGATCTTTGTATATTTCTTATAAGAAGAGGGGGCATAAAGATCAGGAGGACGAATAGCTCTCGGTACCCCTCTTATAAGAAGAGGGGACCTAAGAGCAACAGGAGGTGGCGCTTTTGCGCACGGGGAAGTTGCGAGGATGGGAAACTTACCCCATTGCACTGTCCCAAAGTCGCGGGGTTGCGTCGACCACCAGGTTTACCGCCACTCCTGCGTCAACCAAGTTTACCGCCACTCCTGCGTCTACCAGGTTTACTGCCTCCCCAGCTACAAGCAGGGGCATCGTCACTCCTGCGTCGACCAGGTTCACCACCGCTCCTGCTAACTAAACAAACTAAATTGAATCTAAACCTCCCAGCTCCAGACCAACTCAATTTTATTTTTCCAGACCAACACAAGTAAACTTAAATGCACTTGATGACCTATAGAATATGTGTTGTAGATTTGTAAGGTATTCAGTAAGATCACGTCACTTTGATGAGAATATTCTATATGCAATTCTATTTTGAAACATACTTGATCTGATTTCAAGTAAGGATTTGAAATATTTTTACATTTGCAATATCGCTTTATTTTACAATAATAGATAGCGGAGTACTGCTGTTGCGTGTGGGATGGTTTTCCCTAGTACCATGTTGTGGCTTTGGACTTCCTTTAGCGTCGAGCTCAACGGCTTATTGGCGACAACAAGCTATTTGTTGGCTTGACCAAACGACGTGAAGCCACAAGGCCGTTTTCTGCTGATTATTTTTGGGAGCGCGCGCAAGATCTACACGAGCTGACTCCCTTATACCATTACACCAATATATATACCATTTCAATGTCAGATGACGAGACTGATAGAATTAAATTGTATTCCCAGCAAGCGTTCAACATTTTCAGACACATTGTCACTTTCCATCTGATGACAATGTGATCTTATGTAATTCTTGTCGTAGGTGACCCGATGGCAGAGATATGGTGTCCTCACCTTGTCATCAGTCTTCACATAACCCCAGAACGTGCCATCGTGCCATTTTTCCCAGTTCCTCTTCCAGCTCAACCAAGCGGTTGTTTAGTCTGAGCTTTCATCCGTTATACGTATATACGTAACAAGGTCGAATCGGTGGTAGCGATCCGTAGCCTGAAGATTATTAGCACACCTTGTTCCACCATTACTGTGGCCACTGCCGGGGCCACGACTTTTGGAACTGCTGTCGTCCATTGTAGGTACATATAATTGCCACACTGAGCAGGCGAATTGGCAGGTTTCGGACCAGCGCCACTGCTACCTGTCGCTGATCCGATTACTGATACCGCCCTCATTCGGCGCGAGCGCTGTCTGGCGCTCCCGTTTATTTCACTGTCACTATGATTGAAATTATGTAGAAATAACTCCGAGAAGGAAGCCGATAGAATTATTCGGTTGGGTTGGGCTGCATTCCGGAAGCTTCGTCACATTCTCATGTCGCCTATACCGCAGAGTCTTGAACCAATGCGTTCTCCCCGTGATGACCTACGGGGTCGAAAAAAAGTTTGCGGAAGTTCAACGGGCTATTGAACGTACAATATTGGGTGTTACTCTATCCGACAGAGTTGGTAACGAAGTCATAATACAGAGACTAATGTATCCGATATCACGCGGTGAATAAGGCAATGGGTTGCTCACACACTCAGAAGGACAGATAGCACATGGGCCAGTAAGGTTCTGGAGTGGAGGCCGCATTTAGGAAAACGAAGTGTTGGTCGACCGTTTACCAGATGGAAAGACTCCGAGGAAGATCTCTGTGCAGTAGCCGGTCCGAGATGGATGCGAGTAGTAGGAAAGAGGTCGTCTAGGCATTCATTGAGAGAGGCTTATGTCCAGCAGTGGACCGGAAAAGGCTGATAATGATGATGATGTTTAATAATAAGTAAGAATAATAACTTGACGACTGTGCGCTCTGAATGTAGCTCCCTCTTTTTTAGCAATTATTTATTTAGCAAATAATTATCGTATCTATGAAAGAAAATGCTGCTGTACGTAGCATATATGTAGTAGTGTGTTACTTGCGGGAGGTCTCCACCGCATGAAGCATCGACAAACATATTTTACAGACAAAGGCGTGCGCTAAATAATCCTCAGTTTTCCACCGAGTATATTATAATGAAACTGATATCATTTGTGTCAACTGATCATAATTAATGCAA
Source organism: Eumaeus atala (assembly GCA_017140195.1). Classification (NCBI taxonomy): domain Eukaryota; kingdom Metazoa; phylum Arthropoda; class Insecta; order Lepidoptera; family Lycaenidae; genus Eumaeus; species Eumaeus atala. The sequence goes on from JAFELO010001639.1 coordinate 162,613, forward strand.
CAGTTTTGTGCTATGTACGAGTATGTAGCATCTACCACACAAGGCTTGGAATCGATAACAATAATAAATTCAAACATTTTCCCTGAAAATATCCTAAACTTACTAGTTAACTAAGTACCACATAACTTATCTTTAACAACATAATTTATTCAATCTTAATTTTACGCAAATGTTACTCATTACAATGCAAATACTCTTACGGATTTTATCGCAGTTTGAAGTATTGAAGTGACAACATATTCCATAAACTACACGCAGTTTATAACTTAACTATTAGATGTTACAAATGAAGTTAAACGAAATTATTGTTACCCATTGATTACAATGTTCTGTTTCGCGCTGTGTTCTGTGGTTATGGCAAATACATTACATACACACATCCAGTAAAAATATATTATGTAAATTGTATTCAAAAGTTTATTGGAACGGAGGTTTTTGTGCTTCGTTTTGTGGCGAGTCAAAGAATAGTCGGATTGTATACGGCTGAGTATAATTCCGCCCGAAACCGTTCAGCTTTATACGATATTCAAAAAGGCTAGCCTTATTAGATTAAAGTGGATCATTATGCACCTCCCTAACACTTTTTATTTCGTAATTAAATTTTTTTTTGCGCGGCATCGCTTGACATGACAATGACAGTGGCGTCGATTGTCGAATATAGATAAATAAAAAACTTTGCCTGATAGGTGTGAAGTAGTGTAGTGCGGCTTGTGTTCTGAGCACAAGAGCAATTCTCTTTGAACTTGGTCTCCATAATATCAAAATCGACGACTTATTTTGACACTCATGTATTTCACAATAATTTGAAATGTAGAGAAGAATATATAAAATATACTATAAAATGAAGTAAAGATTAGAAATCTAATCTTGACTTCTACAATAATACCAGGGTTGATCTAAAAGTTCGTAGCCTAACCTACATGGAGCTATGACATATTTTTAAATCTACCGTCATTTGTTAGTAAGTGCCATATTGATTTATTGTGCGCAGTTTCATTCCGATACTGCACAATATAAATTTTCTGTGATTATTTGTTTGAAGCAATCTGACGCAATTTTCAATAATGGAGAAAATTGAACACCGTGCAGTCATTAAGTACCCCAATAAAAAGGGCCTATCACCAAAAGACATCCATCAGGATATGGTGAGCACTTTGGGGGAGTCTGCTCCATCGAATTCCAGTGTCAAGAAGTGGGTAGCTGAGTTTAAGCGCGGTCGTGAGAGCATTAAAGATGATCCTAGGAGTGGAAGGCCTACATCCTCTACCACGAAAGAAAACATCGATAAAATTTGTGATATCGTACTGGGTGACCGAAGTTTGACCTTTGGTAAGATAGTTGAGATAACGAACATTAGTTATACCGGGTGCAACATATAATAATGGAAGAGTTGGGGTTCCATAAGGTTTCTGCTCGCTGGGTCCCGAGGTTGCTTTCAGCTGAACAAAAACGAGTTCGATACACAATTTCGCGAGACTGTTTGGAACTTTTTGAAACTGATCCCGAGGACATTTTGTATAGATTTGTTACCATGGATGAAAGCTGGGTTCACCACCATACTCCTGAATCAAAGCAACAATTCAAACAGTGGAAAAGTTCAGACTCTCCTACACCGAAAAAGGCTAAGGTCGTTTTGTCGACTAACAAAGTCATGGCTTCTGTTTTTTGGGATGCGAATTGCATTATTTTTGTACATTATTTACCGAAAGGTCAAACTATAAATTCTAATTATTATTATAACCCTTTACGAAGACTCCGAGAAGAAATAAAAGAAAAAAGGCCGGGAATATTGCGTAAGAAAGTTTTGTTTCATCATGACAATGCACGTGTTCACACTTCGGTTGAAACAATGTCTGTAATCCATGATTGTGGCTACGAATTGCTACCCCACCCACCTTATTCGCCGGATTTAGCCCCCTCGGAATAACATTTATTTCCAAATTAAAAAAACATTTTGGTGGCTCGAAATTTTCGACCAAAGATCAGGTGATAGTCGCAGTAAACGATTTTTTCGCCGATCTTTCGGAATCTTTTTTCGGTCAGGTGGAAGAAGTGTGTTGAACTAGATGGAGTCTATGTCGAAAAATAAAAATAAATTTAGATCCAATTTTCTTTCATTTTCTTGGTCGGGCTTAGAACTTTTAGATCCACCCTCGTATGTTATAGGTGATAGAATTTTGAACTGGTTGCACACACACAAAAAAAATTAAATTAGGTTAATGAACGATGAAGTTAAAACCGAACGTACATAAAATATAATCTGATTCAGTCTAACATCAGAATTTTTTAGAATATCATAAACTTGAAGTCAGGCCAAGACAAAGGGAACCTACCAGATAACAACAAACGCGACATCATCGGCAGTTTGGAGCCGACTACAAGCAAATTATAGTTTTCAAATGATATTGGACTGAATCAGATTATTTATCAACTTTTCAGTTCGCTGCTATTTTTTTGAAGTAGATTTCTTTTAATTAATTGATGTCTTTGGTTTACTCGAATGTTAGACATTACAATAAAACTACTTTTACGGATTTTATCGCGGTTTATTGAATTATTTATGTTGCCCGACGTTCCAGAAGCTTTACAGCAACCATGGTCACGGGTGGACTGAGATGACAGATGTCCTGATGTACCAAGCTTTAAAAAGTACCCGAAGAATTATAATTTTAGTTGTTCCGATTAACACAAACAGTACTATTGAAATTTGGATGTTTTTAATTTCAATAGCCTCACGGATCATCCTTGGAAGGAATCGGTGTTCCCTAGTGAGGATTTGCGCCTTATCAAATCTAATGTAATGGCAGAGGCCAAATTCAGCATGCTCACAGACAGCAGATTTTGTAACACAACGGTGTTTCATATATATGCGCTTCGGCGGACTTAGTAGGGTCTAATGTTGTGTGGGGCTTGTAGGTATTATGTATGTATGTATTATAGTGTAAAGCCGACTACCCATCAAAACCACCGCGACTGTCATCAGTGCTGCCTTTAGTGAGGTTCCCCAGAATAACGGTTAGTAGTGCAGATCGACAGCTAGTCAGCCCCCTAAAGGACCGACGACGACTCCTCCACAGAATGGTAGCCCCGCGTCATCAAATATGGGACAATGCAATGGGGTGAGTTCCCTACCTTCGCCCCTTGCCCCATGTTCAAAAGCGTCTCTTCCTCCTGCTCTTTGGTTGCCTCTTTTTATAAGAGGGGTACCAAGATTGCATCTTCCCAATACTCTCATCCTCTGATCCTTATAAGAGGGGTACCAAGATTACATCTTCCCACTACTCTCATCCTCTGATCGTTATGAGAGGGGTACCAAGATTGCATCTTCCCACTACTCTCATCCTCTGATCCTTATAAGAATGGTGCAAAGAGCAGCACTCCCTGCTGGGCCCTACAGCCACGACAAAACTTGAGCCATGAAATGTCCACTACCTACCCTGACCTACAGGAGCTAAACTAAAAAAATATATTGTACCTACCATAACAACAGGAACAACACATCTTCACGTTTGCGCCCTAACGGGATAGGTGATATATTCGTGCACGTAACTTTCCTAGTAAATGTACCGCTACAAACCGATTACAATATCTGTGCGCCAATGACGCTATTACGGCGCTCTGGTACAGTGTAATTGGGGACAAAGTGAGCGCGCAGGGGTGAGAGGGGAATTGACTGGTATTTGTAAAGGTAATAAATGCCATTCATTCCCCCCCCCCTCCCACCACCATACACATTAGCCGTGAGACTCGTACTAAAAGCTGTAGGCTCCCAATAGCCCTTGACGTCGCGGAGTGGCCATCACTTAACGTTGTTTGTACTTTCTTTGGTCACGTTCAGTTATTTTAACAAGGGCGGCTTTCAATAGGAGTTTTGATGGTTTCAGAGATGGTGCATTGGTGACATGCCATTGCAATAGAATTGGGCTCGCACGTTCGTGGAGGTACATAGGATACCGCCGTAAAGTGACAGCTTCGCGTTTTCATGAAATGATATAGACACTATAGTAGTTCAGTACTTAAATATTGGTAGTATTCAAACATAGATTACATTATTTTTTAGAAACCAACTCGCAAAGGACTAAAAATGGAGACTTTGTATGAAAGTGATGTGATCAATCACGTTAACACTCTTCGCTGAAGAAGGCGCATATGTCACTTTCGCTGGTACAGAGAAGTGCCCTTTGTTTACTCATTGTTGTGCTTCGGCCGCTACGGCCAAGGAAGCAGTTTAGTGCGCGGGCCATCGAGTGGGCGGTCCGAAGAGGTCGCGCTCGTTGAACATGAGCGGGTAATATTGTTGGTAACACTCAACATAATTGAGGATCCTTATCAGCACACAGCTATTTTATAGCATAAAGACGCAATTGATTAGTCGGATTTAGTATACAAACATATTCAAGTTATTTTGTGAGAATGTTTTCTTATGCTCTGAATCAAATGTATTCATTATGCGATGTTTGTCTAACAAGTTCATCAACATGTTAACATTTACGAAGTACAACGATAGCGGCGATTGAAATGTTCGTTTGAACGACGAATTGTTTTTATGTTAGACTAGCATCACTAGACTTGTTTCATTGGTCGTAGCATATTGGTATCTAGCCTATGGTCTTCCTCGATAAATGGAATATTCAACACAAAAACCATTTTGAATTTGGACCTGCAGTTCCTTAGATTAGCGCGTTTAAATAAACAAACTCTTCAGCTGGGCACACTATGCCTATATGCCCAGCGGTTTAAATAAACAAACTCTTCAGCTGGGCACACTATGCTTATATGCCCAGTGGTTTAAATAAACAAACTCTTCAGCTGGGCACACTATGCCTATATGCCCAGCGGTTTAAATAAACAAACTCTTCAGCTGGGCACACTATGCCTATATGCCCAGCGGTTTAAATAAACAAACTCTTCAGATGGGCACACTATGCTTATATGCCCAGCGGTTTAAATAAACAAACTCTTCAGCTGGGCACACTATGCCTATATGCCCAGCGGTTTAAATAAACAAACTCTTCAGCTGGGCACACTATGCCTATATGCCCAGCGGTTTCATATCCAATTGGAATCCTTCATTCTCTAGAAGATGAAATATAAAATGATCACGATCCATATCGTAATGATCTTTGCCAAACTTCATCCAAATCAGTTCAGTTTTTAACTTGAAAAAATAACAAACATATTTAAAAAAAGAACGAAGTGATTTTATGTATAGAAAATGCGCTCGATACTGTGAACAGCGAGTGTAAAGAAATGTTACTATTATAGAAAGTATGAGATCAATGAGGTGCAGCCGCTCAGGGCCAGGGACCCGCCTGCACGGTTGCCAGTGGCGCGGCTACACGCCTAATGCTACTTGTGTAATTGTTATAGCTTTTATTGCAGTCCGCGTGCTCTGCGGCCGCTCCTTACGCTTGACGATGAGACTTCCAGTGTGTGTACTTACGACTTGGAATTGTAATTGTCCTATATACTCGTCTATTAGATACGAGAAAAGAAAGGAAATAGTCAATGATCAGATATAATACTATAAGTCCTGCAAGATTGCACTGCGCACCTGTCTGGTTTAGCGGTACAGTCGAAGCACTGGTGCGACTGCACACTCCGTGACCAGATTTCTCTAGATGTATGGTACGCTGTTAACAATTTTAGCTTTTTCAGAAGGTTAACCCCTAAACAAACATAGTATAAAGAACGACAAGCAAAACTGTGTAAAACAGCGATCAAGCAATCATTCGTAGCGCTTTACAATGCTATCGTCTCTTGATTTTTTTACGTAACATGGAGAAAACCCCAGTCGCGTGTTGCAGCGGATACATGCAGTTTTTTACCTTCATGATCTTTATTCAATTCTCAGTCTTCATCACAATGTCCTCCGTGATGCGCATAACACTAGTGCAGCTGTAAACGTGACCACAATTTCTGTTGCCTCATTTCCCTATTCCTAACTGACGCAGTCCGAGTGAAGAGAATCGGCGGCAAGCCCGATAGCCTGACGTAGAGTACGTTACGAGAGCACCGACGAACCGAGGCACGGAAGTCGCACGTAAGGGCCTGGCCACACGGTGCGGGAGCTCATCGCATTATATCGCAATGGCGGCCACACGTGCAGGGACGACAGATTACAATAAATAATGGTACGCATTAGACTTGCCCCTGCATCAAGGAAATGAGGTAGTCCATGTCTATAGATTCTACAGGCGTACTCATTTTTTTATGATATACACGTAATTATAATTATCATCAACGAGCGTGCACTCTTGCCTAAGCCATATAAACAACTGAGCGGCGCCGTTGCGGCACCACAAAGCTTGCACCCCTCCCTGATTCGTCTATCCCGCACCGTTTTCCGATGCGCCTGCGGTGTGGCGCCGGAACAGTGCCGGTCGTATCGTTTGGCATACCGCACATTTGTATATGTAAGAAACCGTTGAGGCACTGCGCAGGCGCCGCGCCGGAGCCGCAACGGACCATGTGGCCAGGCCCTGAGGGATCCCAGTACATGCTAATTTCGAACTGTCCCTCTATTGAAGAAAAGAAGAATCAGCCTATAGCTGTCCACTGTTGGAAGGTAGGCATCAAACTTTCATCAAATGTTGAAAAATTCAAATGACACATACGAGCCCGTTGAGCACATCCCGTGTCTCGGGTCCGCCTCGTCGCATCTCCTTTTAATTAAAATCTAATCGCAGCTCTAGCTTGCAATAAATCCAGTTTAGCTTCCTTCGTCTTTTTGGATCTGAAAGCCTCACGTTCTGCTTCTATGGACCAGAGAGACATTACAAACTAATTTGTAGGAACCTAATAATGCGATTTAATGACTTAAATACTTTTTTACGACATAAGAGAACAAACGAGCAATTAATTTGATGACCAATGACGGTACGCACTGGCACTACATCCCCCTACGCAGCACGGCACTGCCACTTCCTGTCACTGTCACTAACTATGTCCACCACATCCGTTTCGTGTACCTAATTATTGTCATTCAAATAAATTTGACATCAATGATCACATCAATTACAACATTGAAACGACAGACCCAAGTAAGCAGTAAACAACAATATCTGCTGTTGCTGTGGGCATTTTACTGTTTAGCAACGGGAGTATAAACGAGAAGACGACAAGCGATTAGTGAAGTGAAGCGAAATAAATTTCGTTCAACTTGCTGCTGGCGGGTGACCGTTGGCTCGTCATTGTGTATTTCAAGGAGGTGAGCTCGCCCTGTGAAATGTGTAACCAGGCGCCTCTCAAACACTATCGAGTCAAGCAAATTAATTGCCGCAACTTTATATAAGAGGGGCTCTACTCGGTCGCGCCGGTGTATATTTTGTTGAGTTCTAGTTCCATGTGAAGTGGAACTTATCAACATAAAACTAGTAATTAGCCCATACGACACATGCGTTAAATACTAACGAAATATTGCCATAACTATGGATTGGCTATTACACGGGGAAATGTTTTTAAGCGTTCGGTTCGGGGTGAGATTCAAAAGACGCTTGGGACTCGTTGAGAAACTGAAAACTCCTTGAAAACCCACGTATGCTCTTCGCCGTTAATACTGAGTTATCCCGGATTGCGTTGTAACTAATGTTAGGCAGCATTGAATATGTCCATATTATTGCTAGATTTGGATTAGAATAACAATACTTTAAACTTTAATAAGAAAAGTAACGAATGATCAGCACTGAACGGGTGATGACTGATGACGACGAAGACGCGGAATATTACGAATGTCATAAAGTTTATAAAAAAAAGCCCGTTTATGAATTTAGTGTCACTTTCCAACAAAAAAGTAGAACAAGGCATTGTGTGTCCGCCTGCCGTCGGTCGCTCCTTTTTAACATAAGACTGCGCCGTATAAACTCCACACAGTGTAAAGAGATCTTGCCACTGACAATAGTAGCCGGAACCGCTTCTGCGAAGGATTTCCCGACATAGCGATCCAGGTGGGCTCAACTTTACTGAACAATCCCGCCTCGTACTCGTATAACTATCACTAGCGTGCGTCTGGTACCCATCTTGTACAAGCTTTTGATTTTATTTTTATTTCATAAAAACATTTTTTAAAAATATATTTCTTTCTATTCGTGTCTTTGTGTCATGTGTTACGCTGGCCCCGCCGCATTGCGGAGCACTCATGGACGTATAAGATGCCGTTAGCTCGGTAGCGACTAGCGAGCTGTGCACTTGTAATGATTATTTTTTGACGCGGGTAACGCATTTACGCGCCATCACTAGCTCTGTGTGGAATCTAGTGGTGTGTGGGGGACGCGACACATTTTATAGTGCGGAGAACCACCAGAACGGAGCGAGTGGCACCAGTACCGCCTTTAGTGAGGTGCCCCGGAACTGTAAATCCTCAGGACACCTCGACAGCTACTCTGTCTCCTAACGCACGCCTCCTCATAGAAGGCCGCCACACCACGTGTATAACCAAAGAACGTAGTTACACAATGCGATAAAAGGAACGCCCTTAAATTCTTCTCCTTGCGAGGATTCCACAATTATCCGAACAATATTTGATTTAATTTTTTTTGTCTCCTTCTGAATACACCTTGATAACTTACTCTAAAGCACTGGTGATCAAAGTAACCCAATTGAGGTTTATCTTCGATCACATAGTTCTCTTTTACTAGTTTGCTCATTCTAATGGGCATAAAAACCGAGTAATATATTTTATTGCTTATTTTAACTTTAAATTAATAATTTTGTTCTCGGTGCGTAGCAGACGAGTATTTCGTCGTGAACAGTAGTTCAACTTAAAAGACCCTTGCGATAGTTTAGCGATCTTCGTGTGGAACTCACTAACTCGCACTAAGACTAATTTCACAATAAGACTAATTTCACGTAGTTCGCTGCATGTCAACACCTGACATAACGAGCGGGATAAAGAACTGTTTACATAATATACATAATAATTGTTGATGACTGCGTACGCCCATAGACATCGGCATAATTGTTATGCATCCATGTAGACCACATTCCCACCTCTCTCCCTCTCATCAAATGGGCCACGAAAAACGAAAAGCGCCACATTTTGCGGTCCTATCTTGTAGGCGAGAAAAAAAATGTATGACCTCGTATTCTGTATCAAGCACGTGCGTAGTAATGCACAAGTGCTAGAAGATTTATTCAAAGTAAATTTAATACATTCACTTTCACACATTTTCTAAAACAATCGATTAAAGGCACATGACATAATAAACGATTGCGATCTGGCGGCGCTCCAATGATCCGCCGCTTACGTCGCGGGCCTTTTGTGTGGCACTACCCCGACTTCTCTACTCGAGTTACTTTTCTGCTAGATAAATTAAGCGTTAGTTATAAATATTTGGAACAGATTCACTTTATGAAGCTTATACTTTATTATATTATAGACACTTTATGAACTAAAAAAAGATTTAGAATAATCTAGACTTCTTTCACATAACTTTTTATGTCTATACTTACGTATAATATAATATGCATAGTATATATTATATTAATGGCTACATTTACCATTCACATTACAGATACAAAGAATATATAATCACACAGCGAATAGTGACTACCACTCGAGCTAGCAGAATGCTCTCGCCACCGCACAATGCTATTGCTAGTTTGTTAATCGTGAACCAGTAGTACACCCGATGTAATTAAAGCGCTCTCGTGTTGCGTCGCAGATCAGAGGGTTATTCGGGATTAAATTAGACGTTGTATTTAATTTGCGAGCCCAAACTCTCCCGCACCGGTGGCGGCCCAGCAGCGGCACTTCTGAATCCTACAAACTACGCTGAGCCTCTCTATCGATACAAAGTTTTTAAGATAAGCGATATTCTAGAAATTTTATGTTTTTAAAAGTATCTCAGACGCTGAGGTTGAGGCATGGCCAGTCTCAACATCGGTGAGCATATGGCGCAAACGAGCAGCCGAAGCCTGTTGTTGACTGCGACATCCACAAACATTTCACAAAAACAGCTTCACGAAATCCCCTAATCGTACACCTCAAACTTCCAAAAGGCGTGAACTGGGAACGTGTATCGATAACTTGAGTTGGATATTATATGGGCGAGTGACCGGATTTGGCCGCAATGCACCAATGACAATACATCTTACAAGCAACAGACATATCTTAAACTGTAACATATCTTCTTGAAATCTATAAATTCTATAAAAAGTATTCACATGGGGTTAAACAGACTACTTCCGGCTGCAACTTGGAACCATCCAAGTTGCAGCCGGAAGTCTTTATATATATAATTAGTTCCATAACCACTAATTGTCACTTATTTTTGTCCTTCATTCCTTATATTCATTTTTTTAAGAATATAGTACTATTAAATCTTCATATTAAATCTCCATTTAATAAACAAAATGGAAAAAAAAAAAAAAGGGAATAGAGTTCCTTTTATGTAAACTATTTCGTGCATCGCTACATATTTGGTATATTTTATATCACGAATAAATAGGTACCCGGCGAAAGAGAAAAAAATACTATCAAAGTATGATTTGGCGATGGCAGATAGCGCCAAGAGGACACTAAGCCATACAGTCAAAGATGACAGATAAAATATTTAAGTAGCGAGATATAGTTGTTACAATAGGCAATTGTTTTCGATGACACATTCTTATTTATAGGTCATTTTCTGATCCCACCAATCAAGATCAGGTGTTACCGATGGTGGATGGTACGGGAGATACGGGTGATCCCATTGCGACTACATCCACTAGGTTGTAAAATTGATCATTCCACAACATATAGCCGAAGTGAGGCAGTGTTTCAATAGTTCTGAAGTTGCAGATATATTTTTGGAACACTTTGAAGAGGCTGCCCTTTAAACTGCACCTGTAATACCAAGATTCTACGTCGAGGATACATTTACTATACTACCAAAGGATAAAGTACTTATATTTTTGAACCATCTAAATTCTATTAACTCTAAAACAAAGTTTAAGATGGAGTTAGAAACCAAAAATTCATTGGCTTTCTTGGATGTTTTGATAATCCGCAATCCGAATAATACTCTAGGTCATTCAGTGTATAAGGAACCGACCCATGCAGACAGGTATTTGAATGGTGATTCACACCACCATCCAATCCAACTAAGTACTGATGGAAAGTCCTTGGTTCAAAGAGCTCGAGGTATTTGTGACGAACAACACCTGGGTGCGGCATGTCAAACAAGTACCGATTAATCATGAGCTTCAAATGCCACGTCTACATCTCAAAAATAGACTGAAACCGGTCACAGTTACCGAAGCGAATACCGCTGATACTACTGCAAGACACAATAAGCTCGTTTTGTATGAATCGGAAGAATTAATTGTTAATGACTCTGCTGCATGTAAATACTCAATCAGACAACGAAAACTTCAGTCTGCTCGTGACCATGACAGCCGAAAGGTTGTCAAAACGTCGGGGATTGATTCAAAAAACTTGAGGGATCAAGACATAATTTTCGTTTAGTGAAGAAATTTCTGCTTCCGGGAAGTCCTAACATCATTTTATTTTATTTTCAGCTCTCCATTTTCGTTCCTTTTCAGCTTATTTATGTGTCAGTTTATTTATTTAAATATATATTATTTTTTTTAACAACTTATTAACTATAATTATTAACTTTGTAGTTTATATCTGCATATATATTAAAGTAATTGTATATTTGTATATATT
>JAFELO010001639.1:182137-193929 GCA_017140195.1 Eumaeus atala
CCCCCCCCCCCGGTAGAATCCGCATGATTAACTATGATGCAGATATTTTACCTTCCTTCACTTAATCACCTTCGATGGGCCACCGGCTACTAACAATATTCTCTCGTAATGCGATAGCAACGCTACCACATTTAAGACGATATTATTTGCACAAAAGGTACCTCTCCGGTCGCACAGATCCGATTTGGCTGCAATGCAACCTTGACTGTACCATTTCATTGTATTTGAAAGTCCGTAGTCATCTCAAGGAACAGCACAGCACGAGGAGATTCATGAACGAGAGTGTAGTGAGAGAAGCGAGTCAGGATTGTAGTGGTAGTGATAGAGGTCCGGATGTTGCCTGGTTATTGAAGCAGCGTGCGAACAGTCATGTGCATGGAGCATCAAAGTATTAGAGGTCCTAATGTTGCCAGGTTATTTAAGCAGCGCGCGAGCAGCCATGCGCATGGAGTATCAAGGTGCTAGAGGTCCTGATGTCAGCAGGTTATTGTAGCAGCGTGCGTGCAGCCATGTGCATGGAGCATCAAGGTATGAGAGGTTCTAATATTGCCAGGTTATCGAAGCATCGTGCGATCAGCCATGTGCATATATTACTATGGTCGTAATAAATTATGTATATATTCATGTTATCCATATTAATGTTACACAAATACTTCAGTCTTCTCGTTTCACACATTCAGAAGGGCTGAACACGTTGTACACTTACTTCTGTAACTCAACACGCAACTATACAAACTCACACAGAACTCTAAAATGAAACTGCTACAAAGTGATCGGAGAGTACTCACCAGACTCACGACAGTAATTCTTAGCCGTGCTACAAATATAGTGTTTTTAAACACGCCACATTTATGCGTACTCAGGTCTAATTCTATATTAAAAAATGAACGTTACAGCAGTGGCATATGATATGTAACATCAGACATATCTTCTGTAGACAAAGCGCAGCCCCTGAGTTCAATTGGCTTGTCAAGGCTTGTACCATGGTAGCTCCATACACGTTACGCGACATCTCAGTAACTGCACGGAACGCGATAACGTAGTCATCACACCACGTTGGTGTTGTGGTCGTGACGACATATTTCGCTACTGTTACCTGCGTGTACAGTACAGGCCCACACTCAGCTACGTGTCTTGTCCTCACTCTGGTAATGTTTGTAAACGGTTATTGTGTTTGCGCTCGCGACGCTCGTATTCGGCGCTCGCTCTTTAAACCAAATTATTGCTCATTTATTTGAATATTTTATGAATATAAAACAATAAAACAAAATGTTGGCATTTACTTGGCGGAACTAACACAAGATTTACATTACTACAGGACGAATATGTAGTGATGTAAGAGATAGAGCCGTGCGGCATCGCAGCTGAGTTATTTTGTGGGAGAGAAGGGTAATGTGCGCCGGCGGTTACTGTGCACATCAACCCCGGTATTCTGCAAGGGTTTCAACTCGATGCATCCGCATATTACCGAGAAAAAGCTTTAGAAAATGAAAATTAGAAGTAAAAAATGAAAAATCCTTTATTTCATAACTTTTTATGTTACACACTAATGACAAGGGATATGTGCATGACAAGTGATATATATATGTATATATGTGCATTTGTGTGACTGTGGTATGTGTGTGTGTGTGTGTGTGTGTGTGTGTTATCTAAATACTAATTCTTCATATTTTAGATTATTAAAAAAATTATAATGCAAGATTTAACTTTAAATCGTGTCATAGGCATACCCTTTTGTGTATACTATTTATTTTATTGTACATGTAAGATGTTTGAAACAAAAATTGTTTTTGTCCAAACTTTGTTTTGCGTTTAGGGATTGGAAATATGTTGGCATTTCTTCTGTTTGTGCTTTGATCTGGATAGGTCACCGTTCCTTGCTTTCAAAGAATATAATTTAGTATATAAATTTGGCGGATAATCTAAAGTTCACAATATTTGTATAAATCAAAGGTTCAGAGGCACCTTGAAAAAGCTCGCTCAAGCAGAATCATCTGTGTTTATGGAGTACCTCCCCATACGGGGGGGTCTAGAGGAGCTTATGACTGATTGCGCTAGTGCGCTATAAGTATTAACTGGGGTTTCTTTAGAGTTCTTTAGGGTACCCCTCTTATAAGGAGAGGGGACCTAAGAGCAAAAGGAGGTGGTGCTTTTGCGCACGGGGCAAGGGGCGAGGATGGGAACCTCACCCCGACCCAAAGTCGGTGGGGTTGGAGTTGGAGCAACCCCGTCTGTGGAGGTGGAGTTAGTCTCTTAGGGGGCTGACTAGCAGTCGAGGTGCCCTGATGATGGTTGTTCCGGGGCACCTCGCCAAGGGCGGCACTGATGGCACTCGCGGTGGTTTTTGTGGGTATTCGGCACTATCATGTGCCACGAGTCCCACACACCATTGGACCCTACCCAGGGCCGATGAAGGCGCGTAAATGCGTTTCCCCGCGTCAAGAAAAAAAGAAGAATGGTATGAAGTCTTCCCCACCATGGTTCAAGCCTTGTCGTGGCGGTAGGGCTCAGTAGCCTGGGGGTGATCTGAAACACCTTGGGCGAAGTCAATTGAACCGAGGAGGTGGCGGCTCTTAGTACCCCTCCTATAAGAAGAGGGGATAAAAGAAATGGCGGCGCTCTTGCGTACGGGGCAAGGGTCGAGTATGGTAACCTCACCCCATTGCGCTGTCCTAAAGTCGGTGGGGTTGTCATGTGGTGCGGGACAACCCCATCTGTGGAGGTGGCATCGGTTAAGGGGCTGACTTGCCGTCGAAGTGCCCTGATGATTTGCTGTTCCGTGGCACCTCACCAAAGGCGGCACTGGAGGCATTCGCGGTGGTTTTTGCGGGTATTCGGCACCATATAATGTGCCGCGAGCTCTACACACCACTGGAACCCAACCAGGGCCAGTGAAGGCGCGTAAACGCGTTTCCCCGCCTCAACAGAAAAAAAAGGTATGAAGTCTTATCTGGGTAGTTGTCCGAAACTCCCGGCTGCAACTTGGATGGTCCTTTATATACATAATTACTGTTCCACAACCGCTAATTTTCACGGATTGTTCTTCATTCCATATATCCCATATTTGAAGAATTCAGTGCTATTAGATCTTCATATTAAGTCTCAATTTAATAAGCAAAAAGAAAAGAAAAGGAAAAGGATTAGAGCTCTGAAAAGGAACACACAACCATTAAGATTCCCATTCTCTTGGCTTCATTATCCAACTAAAATCAGTATCAACTCTGTTACAATTAAATAGAGTTTAACAACCAATTTTCACATGTGTCATACACTATTCAAACTAAAACATTATTGATACGGTTTATTAAATAAATAGCCATATAGATCATATAAATACTACTATGAAAATGCACACTTAAGAGAATTAAGACAATTTAACATTAATACACAAGATATGAAACATGGCGTCGGCAAGAAGTCATGAGCTCACTATTTTATGTGAAATAATAATTCGCACATTGTGACACGAATATGTAGGTACACAGCGAAAGAGAAAAAATACTAGTGATTTGGGATTTGGGGGGTGGCAGATAGTGTCAGTCTTTACCAGATGTAATAAATTATGTTTATATTGTCCCATCCAAACGATGAGTCTATAGACATATTACTTATTATTAGATTTAGTTCAGTGGGATCGGTATTGTACAGAACAAAAGAATTAACCGGGATTGATGCGTTGCGTACGTTTCCTGAATGGGGATAATTAGCTATTCTGACAGGTTTTTTACCAATGTTGGTAAAGTAATTATTGATGAAGTTGGCTGATTCTATAGGTGAAGTAGAGAATTCCATAAGAATGTGTTAGTCATGGCATTTATTTTTATTTGTACAACATTGTGATTTAATAGTTTCCCAAAGCGATTTAGGGTTTATTACATTATCACTTAACTGAGCTCTCCCATAAATATTTTTAAGTTTCCTTATAATTTTGTGGCAATAGTTTATTACATCTAGTGTACGTTATTTTTAATGTAATATTATCCGGATTATTTTTAGATTTGGAGTGCAATTTGTCTCGATAATGAAGGCATCGCAGCATTCCTGATGTTATCCAGGGCTGTATACAACGTTTTCTACCAGGAATGTTCTTAATCGTTTTGTTGTTGTTCAGCGCAACTTTTATACTGTTGACTGTTGTGACTGTTGACTTGTTATGACATCATTCATGTCTAGTATATCTATGAGTGTTAACTACACCTCATTCATGTCTAGTATATCTATGAGTGTTAACTACACCTCATTCATGTCTAGTATATCTATGAGTGTTAACTACACCTCATTCATGTCTGGTATATCTATGAGTGTTAACTACACCTCATTCATGTCTAGTATATCTATGAGTGTTAACTACACCTCATTCATGTCTAGTATATCTATGAGTGTTAACTACACCCATTCATGTCTAGTATATCTATGAGTGTTAACTACACCTCATTCATGTCTAGTATATCTATGAGTGTTAACTACACCTCATTAAGACTTGCATCATAATCGTAGACAATCTTTGTCTTTAGAGGTAATGGCGGTTTGCATTGTTTTTTAAGGTTAAGGAGAACAGAAGAATGGTCAGTCAGGTGCGTTAATAAGTACGAAGGACTTAGCTGGAAGTAGTGTTTTTATCATCATGTGATCGTAGCACATTTTATCAGTCGTAGGAAATGTATGTCGCGGGAGTAGTCCGTAATGTGCTAGCGATACAAGATATTTATGTGAATTAGAATCTGAAGAATTAGGGTTTATGTCTATGTTTATATTTCCTGTTATTATTACATTTTGAAAACTTTTATAGTTGTGTAGCAAAGATAGCAGGGATGTGACGATTTCATCGGCATTCCTTATTGATGGTGTGCGGTAAATACCAATTATAACAATATCTGGTAAAGTAAGTAATGGACAGGAGGCACTTTAATGGAAGGTTCAGATATATTATATTTCAGATTATTATTTCCGTAGAATAAAACGCCGTCACATTCATTTAATTTTGTTTTTTGTAAAGTGTGTGTTATATCTATTATTGAGTGTAGGTATGAGTTTATTTTCATTAAGGTGGCGTTCGTTCATTACCAGTATGTTGCAATCTATTTTAAGTTGACGTAAAGTAACATTAAACTGATACAAGTTTTTATATACGCTCCTAGTGTTCTATGTTAAAAGAATTAAACTGCTAGCAGCAGATATATGAGCGGAACAATCTTCCGGGCGACAGGAAATTGATTGAGCTACCTGAATATTATCTATTTTATTTTGAAGCTGATTATTCCTAAAATATAGAGTATGTGTAAAATATATACACACAGAGTAGGCATCAAAAATTAATTGATTATTTGCTAACGCCGATATTCGCAACATAGTGATTTAAATTAAAAATCATTTAAATAATTAAAAATACAATTTTATTTAAAACATTTATAAATAGGTAGCTTTTGCGCGGGCGGTGCGGATGTCTTTGATGACGTCACTTGTAGGCTCTTCTATATTTCTGGAGTTCTGCAACATTCTTTTCCAGCACAGTCCTCGTATTGCTGTTGTTGCCGCTCCGTGGTTTCGACTCTTATCTACATATTGAATATTGAATGTCATAAAATCCTCAATTGTTTTCCATGAAGTAGTTTAATTTGAATTTTGTCATTGTTCTGTTGAGCTATCCATGTAGATAACATGACTTTAATTACTTTCTTAAAATCGGATAGGTCACTTAATATTTCTTCTGAGCGTTTGCGCTTGACACGCGATGTGTCAAAATTCAGCGATAGTTGACCATCGACTTACAGGCGGGGGTAGCAGTAAATGGCGCGCTAGTGCGGGGCGGAGCTTACTCACTCGGTATAGATAGCTTAAAGTTAGCAACGATCTACTGGCGTTTATGCATTCCTAATTAATGAATTTTGTACTATTTTAAATTTTAATTATCTTTTAAGATTTAACAACATTATTTTTTCACGTCAACATTTGGCAGTGATCCGCGGGGAAGAGAACAGACAAACAAACTGATAATGTAGCGATCTTATAGGGGGTCAAGCCCTCTACTCTAAAGACTTGTGAATGTGAATATGAAACCTACGCAGAGACATCAGCGGTCTAAGCGCGCAAAAGCGTTACGACAGTATTAGGTTCGACGCCTCGATCACAGTATCACATGTTTATACCCGCTATGTCTGTTTCATATTGCGTGCCTTGAATAGTTTCGTAAGCATTAAACGACAAAATGTCCATGGTATGTGACAGGGGCCGTGCTCAACAGGGCGTGTAATGTATAGCGACCTCGAGTGTGCGCCCGAAGTTTGGAATTCCATTCACGCTGCTCAGGTAAAACGAATAGAAAATAACCAAAAGCGTCATTTGTAATTAAGTACAGAATCATAAATATGATTTATACTTTTTGTTTTATTGCAAAACACAAATGTAACACTGTTACAAATAACTTCCAATTGGATGGTACATGGAAAATAATAATAGACTAAAAAAACTTGTATACAAAAATCATTTGGAAACATTAGAACATTAATTCCGCCAATGACCAAGCGCCAATTTTTTCTGATGCGCTATATGTTTTCAAACTGATGAACCCATTCGGTGTTAGCGTTACTTAGTGGAGAGGTTAGTAAAATATATCGTAACATATACGGAAAAAAATATATGACTTTACATGTACCATTCGCACCCACGAAGTATAGACAAGACTCATTTGTTGTTCGTGCCTGTAAGTCCTTTAATTTACTATCTAGTGAGCCAGATGTAGACCCGTGTCGAGCTAGTCTTTTCAAATTTAAACAACTGTTGTACCAGTGACATTTCTCATAGGCTTTTATATTTAAAAAGAAATATAATCTTAATAGTGTAACGTTGCAGGGCTTACTTGGTTGAATTTCTTATGTATTTAACCTTTAAACTCATTTCTTAGTGTGGCTAACATTCAGCATATAAACTCAATGTTGCCATAAGTCTCCCAAATATTTTAAAATAAAATAAAGTATGCCCACTTAATTCCCTAGTAATTTTCCAAAGATCAAAACATTTTCATAATTTGATAGTAAGCGAGGCTACCACACTCTCTCTTTCTGACCACTGCTTGTATAGCTCGTTTGAACGAGCAGTCGACACCTTATAACTACCGATGCCCTTGACCGTGTCGGATATTGCTCCATATTCCTCTCTAACAGGTCAGCAGATATTGATATACCGCAGCAAAGCCACACAACTGGAAATAATCTGCACGTTATGTTTATGGCAAAATATTCTCTAAGACCAAAGAATAATCTCGCCCCATGTGCATGTATAAGCAACATTGACGATTCCCTTGCATGCTGCAGCGCCGACGCTGGACGCCGCCAATAGCGAAAACTTTTTTAATTACAATCGGAATGCTCTTAAAATGTGACTTTTCTTTTGATTCCAATTTCCGTGGTTCCTTCTGTGCGGTTTCCGCACGACAATAGTTTTTTATTTGAAGTTGAAACTCTTCATTAGTTTGATAAATTATAGCAATTTTGCCTGAAACCGATTCTGTCACTAGACACTTACTTCAGAGCAGACAATAGTCGACATTGTGCAAAGTTGTTTCAGATGATTCAATAATTAATTAAGGTACAGCAATGCACCTGGAGATATGTGTTATATACGTAATGTTACAAAATTAAATAATTGAACTCAGATCTATTGATTGCACTAACTGTGTGTGGCAGCTACGACACGCCCCTGGAGCTTACTCCTTAATAAGTACTCGTTAATGAACAAGATTCTGAAGTGAATGAGGGGATACCCAAGAGATGGATGCGCCGTAAAGCGAGACGCGGGTGTTACGTTCGGATGGTTACTGTTTCACACGATTTTAATACTTATATCCGTTTCACACTACGTGCTTTAAATAGTTTCTTATGGAGTAAACTCTATTAAGACGAGACAATTATTTTTACTTATCAAAGTGCTTTGTCGCTCTGAGAATAAGTTACGATATGACAGTTTAGATACAAACATTAAAAAAAACAAATTTATTCACTAACGATTAAAAAGTAATTTTCATAATTCTATATCGCAAAAAATATTCTATTTTACTATTCTTTGTGAGCATGTTACATTGAAGCGGAATTGGGCCAGCACGACTGGGGAAGTACCTCTCTCACATGATACCGGCGTAGAGTGACATATTCGGTGTCGCGTGTCGTGAGCTTTGTGAGTACCGCCCGTGTACAGTGGGTCCGTGGTCCACAGGAGGCAAAAAGATAAGAAGGGCAACGCATCGTCACACTAATTATGCGGATGTTCAGAAGCTCTGACTCCCTATACTATAAATATTAAAATTCAGAATTTCGTATATGAGCACACCTGGCACTCACATTATTATATGAACGAGTCCTAAAGTGTAGATACATATTAAATAGAAGAGACGCGGCATAATAGCTGAAGTATATCACGGCTGGCTGGAAGCTGTTCTATAGCTCGTTTCATTTCCGCACGAGGAGCTACGTCTCATAAGTAACTGCTGCCAGTAGCTCATGTGAACAAAGATCCAGTGGATACCGGGCAGACGTCGTAAAGAGCGCGGAGCGGAGCGCGCTAGTATATTGCCTTGCAGCTACTCAGAGCAAATGAATTTAGAAGGTAAGTTGGTATGTTGTCTCGGAGTTGTAAATTACCAACTTCATAAACCGTAGTGGCACGAACCCCACGTTCATACTTGACAACTTTAAAGTATATTGCAATATTAATTTGTACTCCTCATACATTTCAAAGTCTAAGTATACTCCGTCAACTAATAGCATCATGTGTCTTTAATAGAACGCACTAGTTTCAGCGCTATGAATGACTATAGGTAAATGCATGCATGCAGTGGAATTAAGCACACTCATATACCGTGGCGTATGAGTATTAAATCAACATGTGCTATAGGTGCCTAGGAAATGCGGTTGCGACTGCCTTTCATGAGTCGCAATTAAATACCGCATTTGGACTGGCGCCTTTATACACAGTTGAACATATTAATCCAAAGTAGTACAAGCAACACTAAACAGCAGCTGATATCACTCAGCCTTTGATGCACACATTTGAAATGTTAACATTGATTATACTCCGGTTATCATCGATAATAATGTATGCTACTTTCAAAGAAAAGGCACCAGTTTTTATTGTCTTTTCTTCTCTGAAATGTTCTTAAGAATTCCCAGTTGTGAGGTACACAAATACATCCCATTAAGGAAGGCAAGGCTTTCCCTAGCCTCGTGTTTGCGTCCTTTCTATATAGTAAAAAAACAAGGTTAACTATTAGAGGCTTATTACCGACTACCTTTTATATTTTGAGCATTTTTTGTTCCAAAAAATTCAAAAAGACAATTAATGCCTTAGCTAGTAACAGAAGATCAGTCGCCCCAGGGCTTTGATGGGCAATTATTTCATATTTTTACGAGTTTCAGGGTCTCAGTTGCGAGAGATCTTTTGATTACAATATCATGATTATTCCCCCAACTCCTTTGGTACCCGCATCTTATCTGGACGGAATACTGTTCCTGGAAAGATTTCCTCATTCAACATGCAGCTCCATATCTTTGTTGATCGTCCATCTGTACATGCACAGACGCCCCTTTTCTGCTTCTTTCCTTCTTTAAGTAAACGGCAGCGCACGTCTGCACTACACAAAAATTGCTCACATGATATTTTCGCAAAGTGACAGCTATACTGTCGCGTTTTGAGTGGTTGGTTAGATGAGTAGGTAACAATGATGTGGATGTTTAAGGGCGTCAGTCATCAAGACTATGTCGGAGTATTCATCACCTCAGACTAAAGACAAAACAGCGCGCTCAGGTCAGATCGTTACTAACACTTTCAGGCTATTATGCAATACACATTACACATGCCACAAAATGGTATCGAGAAACGTCAAAGTCCTGATTTATAAAGCAATTAGTGTGTGTTTTAAATGCAATTAGTGTGTGTTTTAAATGCAATTAGTGTGTGTTTTAAATGCAATTAGTGCGTGTTTTAAATGCAATTAGTGCGTGTTTTAAATGCAATTAGTGCGTGTTTTAAATGCATGCAGATGCTTACAAATTCTTCTAACTTCAGTTTATTATTGGCTATTATGATCAACACGATCCATCATAGAATTAAAATTTGAATTGAAAATATTACGACGTTTGACGTTTTATCGTAGAGTGCACCTGTCATGTGCATCGTGGACAGGTCCACGTAGGGACTAGCGATGATAAGCGAATCTGGCGGAATCCATACCAACTGTATGTCTCATGACCCCCACCGTATATTTTATGAGTTTGTTTGCCGGCTCTGCTGCCTGTCCCCGCGCTCCTCGTCCCCGAGTCCCCCGGGTACTTCAATATCTAGTAATAGACTATCCGATGTTATGTCCTGTTAACTATTGCTTAGATATGCTGTTACTATGTTCATATTTATCATAAAATAAATAAAGTTATAGATAACATTATGCTCTCTTGGTTTTATGTAATATTGACAACTACGATGTATCGAGATCTCACCTGACGGAAACTGTCGATGCGGCCGAAGATATAACTCACACGTCGGGTTTTTTATAATAAAGTGCTGACTTTTTATAATAAAGAGGGACAAACTAACAGTCGGTCTTACCTCCTCCCCTCGAATAAGCCTCTGGCTATTTATATGCCGCACGAAACACGGTCATAAGGTTTTTATGTGAGAGTTGCATACCCGGCCGTGTTGTCCCATTTGAAGTACAATGCCACACGGCACTACTTCTTACTAATCGTCGTAGGATGAGGCAAAAACCGACGCAGGTAAGTCTTTTCAGTTTCTTGTTGGCCTCCTTTCAAGTGCATGTAGCCTGTGGGCCACGGCCAGGCTTTCAACTTCACACAACAGCGCCCATGACTCATTTGACTCGACACTCGATTGAGTCCAAGGCCCGGAAGATCCAGCTCCAGGTGACATAAGCACTTCATACATGACCAGATTTGCTCCTTGTATAGAACAAGATGTGCCGGTGTGCTGCCCCGCAAACTCGAACTGCCCAGTGATGAGCTCGTGTACGTCGGCTGAGCGCGGCGCCAGCCCCGCCCGGTGTATGGCCGCACTCTCTGTGTGCAGTAAGAACACATTTTCACTGACATTATAAATGACTTCGAATTCAGATTCCGAATGCGTATATCTACACCTACACATACTCTCACACTAGCCGCGTACACTGCGCGGAGAGGACTCGTATAAAGTTATTATACGCAGCCATGTTTAACTCAAATGAATTTGATGGAAAATACTATGATGTATAACTACTGCGTAAAACCGTCTCACACTAGTAGCTACCTTGTCTACATGGGATAAGGCAGATATTAGTTTATTTTAGTAGTAATGAAAAAATGACCGCTTTTTCTGAACAACCCTTTGATGTTTCACGCCGAAATATACATTCATTCAGATTTTGTTTTAAATAATCCGGCCTTGTGATTCAATTTAAAAGCTTATACGATACACCTTGTATAATTGCTTAAATAAGTACCCACTCTCTATAAAGTGAATGTACTGTATCCATATATTTTGACTATATAATTTAGGTTATTACAAAATTGAATAGATATATGTATATACATACAGTAAGCGCTTTCTGCGTCAATCGCAGCAACTAATTAATTATATAAAATATTCGGGAACTTTAAGTAACTTATGACATCGGGACATTTGTCACCTCAGTCCACCCGTAACCATAAAGCTTCTGAAACGCCGGGATCTAAAATGCTTAATAAACCGCGATAAAATCCGTTAAAATAGTTTTAATTTAATGTGTAACATTCGCGTTAACCTAAGAAGAAATT
>JAFELO010001644.1:0-31542 GCA_017140195.1 Eumaeus atala
CCGGTGTCAAGCAAAACAGCTTTTGTTACAATTATATTTTCGTATGTATTTTAGAAGTGTATGCGGAAGAATTAAATGATTTTGAGAATTCTGAATGGTACTGCATGAATTGCCATTGTGTGGTAATTGAAACTTCGACTATAGAATGTAATGTATATTATAGTTATGCGGTTACCCGCGAATCTCCTCATTGAATGAAACGCATGAAAATAGTTTCTGTTAAGAAATAAAATAAATGAAGAAAAAGCCAACATCACGCGGTATTCCCAGGCGGTCACCCATCCAAGTACTAAACGCGCCCGACGTTGCTTAACTTCGGTGATCGGACGAGAACCGGTGTATTCAACGTGGTATGGACGTTGGCGAATGCTACCCCAGAAATGGTAGAGACATTAAGTGAGGTTCACAATTTATTCCGTCTTGGGATTAATATGATTCTACATCTTTAAATTGACATTTATTTTATTACAGTTTGTACTAATACCGATGTCAAGCAAAATAACTTTTGTTACAATTATATTTTCGTATGTATTTTAAAAATATATGCAGAAGCATTAACTGATTTAGAGAATTCTAAAAAGTACAGTATGAATTGTAATTGTGTGGTAATGAAAATTTCGACTATAAAATGTAACGTATATTATAGCTATGCGGTTATACGCGAATCTCCTCATTGAATGAAACGCATGAAAATAGTTTCTGTTACGAAATAAAATAAATGAACAAAAAAGCCAAAACAAAAAGCCAACATCACGCGGTATTCCCAGGCGGTCACCCATCCAAGTACTAACCGCGCCCGACGTTGCTTAACTTCGGTGATCGGACGAGAACCGGTTTATTCAACGTGGTATGGACGTTGGCGAATGCTCCCCCAGAAATGGTAGAGACATTAAGTGATGTTCAAAATTTATTAAGTCTTAGGGAAATGTGACTACATCTTTTTGGTTGATATTTATTTTCTCACAGTCTGTACTAATACCGATGTCAAGCAAAACAGCTTTTGTTACAATTATATTTTCGTATGTATTTTAAAAGTGTATGCGGAAGAATTAAATGATTTTGAGAATTCTGAAAGGTACTGCATGAATTGCAATTGTGTGGTAATGAAAATTTCGACTATAAAATGTAACGTATATTATAGCGGTTATACGCGAATCTCCTCATTGAATGAAACGCATGAAAATAGTTTCTGTTACGAAATAAAATAAATGAACAAAAAAAGCCAAAACAAAAGGCCAACATCACGCGGTATTCCCAGGCGGTCACCCATCCAAGTACTAACCGCGCCCGACGTTGCTTAACTTCGGTGATCGGACGAGAACCGGTGTATTCAACGTGGTATGGACGTTGGCGAATGCTCCCCCAGAAATGGTAGAGACATTAAGTGATGTTCAAAATTTATTAAGTCTTGGGAAAATGTGACTCTACATCTTTAAATTGACATTTATTTTCTTACAGGTCGTACTAATACCTATATCAAGTAAAGTAACTTTTGTAACAATTATATTTCAGTATGTATTTCAAAAATGTATGCAGAAGAACACCACACATTCCCTAATTTTTAGAAATCTAAAAGTTACTGCATGAATTGCAATTGTGTGGTAATATAAACTTCGACTATAGAATGTAACGTATATTATAACTATGCGGTTATACGCGAACCTCCACATTGAATGAAACGCATGAAAATAATTTCTCTAAAGAAATAAAGTAAACGAAAAAAAAGCCAAAACAAAAGGCCTGTTACGCGGTATTCCCAGGCGGTCACCCCACCCAATTACTAACCGCGCCCGACATTGCTAAACTTCGGTGATCGGATGAGAACCGGTGTATTCAACGTGGTATGGACGTTGGCGAATGCTCCCCCAGAAATGGTAGAGACATTAAGTGAAGTTCACAATTTAGTCTTGGGATTTATGTGCCTCTACATGTTCCTTTTTTGTTGATATTTATTTTCTTTCAGTTTGTATTAATACAGATGTAAAGCAAAATATCTTCTGTTGCATTTATGTTCTCGTATGCATTTCAAAAGCTTATGAAGGGGAACACCACACCTTCCCTTTTTTTCAAGAATTCCTAAAATTATTGTATGAATTGCAATTGTGTAAAAATGAAATCTTAAACTAATAGAATATAACGTATGCTATGGCTATGCTGCTATACGCGAATCAATGCATTGAAGCGCATGAAAATAATTCCTAAAAATACAGAATAATAAAAGTAGAAAGGCCAATATCACGCGGTATTCCTTAATATTGTATTGTATTGTATAGCTTAGTTTCGGTGATCGGACGAGAACCGGTGTATTCGACGTGGTATGGACGTTGACGAATGCTCCCCCAGAAATGGTAGAGACATTAAGTGATGTTCAAAATTTATTCTGTCTTGGGGAAATGTGACTCTACATCTTTTCTTTGATATTTATTTTCTCACAGTCTGTACTAATACCGATGTCAAGCAAAACAGCTTTTGTTACAATTATATTTTCGTATGTATTTTAAAAATATATGCGGAAGAATTAAATGATTTTGAGAATTCTAAAAGATACTGCATGAATTGCAATTGAGTGGTAATGTAAACTTCGACTATAGAATGTAACGTATATTATAGCTATGCGGTTATACGCGAACCTCCACATTGAATGAAACGCATTAAAATAGTTTCTCTAAAGTAATAAATAAAATAAATGAAGAAAGAGCCAACATCACGCGGTATTCCCAGGCGGTCACCCATCCAAGTACTAACTGCGCCCGACGTTGCTTAACTACGGTGATCGGACGAAAACCGGTGTATTCAACGTGGTATGGACGTTTGCGAATGCTCCCCCAGACATTAAGTGAGGTTCACAATTTAGTTTATGTCTTGGGAGTAATGTGACGCTACATCTCTTTTGTTGACATTTATTTTTTGCAGTTTGTTTTAAAACCGATGACAGGCAAACTGCTTGTGTTACAATAATATTTTCATATGTATTTCAGAAATGTATGCAGAAGACACCACACTCTATCTCTACAATGAATGAAACGCATGAAAATTCTGTCTCAGATGAAAGAATAAATGTTAAAAGCCAACGTCACGAGGTATTCCCAGGCGGTCACCCATCCAAGTACTAACCGCGCCCCACGTTTCTTATTAAACGCATTGTACTGGTTTTCATGTGTTGTGGCTTAATTCAGTACATATACAATGCAACATACTATATTATGTACATCGAAGTAACATTTCCTAACGTAACAGGGAACATATGCTATTTGTTTGCCGTTCTTTGGACTTTCTGCCCTAGTTGAACCACAGTTTATGTGCTTATTTTCTTTTATATTATTAATAGTCAGTCCCAATTAATTGCTAATGTCATCTATAAAGTGTTAGTGTAAATAGTACAGGTTGTGAAAATTTGCTTCATAGGAATAGACGCTTCTTGTCTATCGTGGTATCTAGATTTGTAGATATGAACTTCTTCTCTAGTTGGACCACAGTTTATGTGCTTATTTTCTTTAATATTATTAATATTCAGTCCCATTTAATTGTTAATGCCATCTATAAGGCGTAAGTGTAAATAGTACAGGTTGGGGAAGGAAGTTAGCTTCGTAGGAATAGATGCCGCTGTTTTTCTACCGTTGTATTCGTAGATATGAACTTCTTCCCTAGTTGGACCACAGTTTATGTGCTTATTTTCTTTTATATTATTAATAGTCAGTCCCATTTATTTGCTAATGCCATCTATAAAACGTTAGTGTAAATAGTACAGGTTGTGAAAATTATCTTCATAGGAATAGATGTCGCTGTTGCTCTATCGTGGTGTCACAGATGACTTTTAATAATACAATTATAATTATTAAAAACTTTATTTGGGAATTATTATTCAAAGGTGACGACGTGAACAGATTGAAGGATGTTATTAATTTTTGTAGCAAAGGAGCATTCGGAGCCTTTGTACCACTTCCGTTGCCTAGGAACGTCCACACAATTACTATGTATATGAATTTTCCTGCCTCCTCCCCCAAATGGCCACCGGCTATTCACAAACCGCAAGAAACGCGACACCTAATGAATCGCTTTACGCTAGTATTAGGTCAACAAGAGGTACCCGCTCTTCTCTGTCAACTCTGCTGCATCTTATATCTCCAATAGGCGTCGATAGACTTCGATTCGTTCGTTCAAATTGGCTTCGATTCTTTTGTCCCCAAATACTGAATCTAGTAGATACGCTCGCTGGGTATACCTGGCGTCATTGCTCTTCATGAAATGAACGAAGGACGCCATCGTACGGGTCGGCGGAGTCGATCCAGTGACTAATGACAATTGTGTCCCCGTGACAACTTTTTCACGAGTTGCGGTTTTCGCGCGCGAGCCACTTTTGTTCAAATAATATGATTTATCGTTTGTTTTTTAGGTTGAGCTATTTTTATCTAATGTTCTTTACCCGTCTGTCAGAAGGAGGGCAATATTTTCGGGCTTTTAACGTCAGATTCATCTATGTCAGAGTGGAACTAAATACATTAAGATATATTATTAGAACCGTAACTTACTTGTCTAGAATCAGAGAAGATCTTCATTTCCTAGTTTAGTTATTAAATTTATAACAGGAAATGACTTCCACATCTTCCCTCTCTGACAATTTTTATTGTTCTGTAATGCCAAAAGCTATATTAGCCGAGCTAAGTCTATCCTAATATTAATAACAATATAACATTCTGTTTTGTAATAAAACATCGGACACAGAGACGAGCAAAATAATAATAATACGAGTTTATTACGAACGTAATTATCTACGGACTCAACACACCACATGTGTATGTGTTGTTCTTTTATTGCTTCTGTGTTTGTAATATGTTGTTGTAAGGTGTACAATAAAGAATATTTCATTCCCGTTAGCCCTGTGCTAAGGACTTGTGTTACAGGTATTAGGAACTTACTAGGATATTTACTAGTTTATACAAAAAATAAGAAAATTTGTACATTTAAAATGTGTAGTATAAAAATACATATATTACATAGATGACTATGACTTAGTCGGGATTCAAACCCCTGAACCCTGGCGTGACGCTCTCGGCATACCCGCTTACGTTACCTCTGCGCCAATCGGTCGTCACTTTCTGGCCATGATAATAACAGTTAAAGAGTGCGGGTCCGATCCCTTTTCGCCCCCAGAAGTCAGTAGTCCCATCACCCGACGAGCACTCGTAGCAATCTCTAAAGCCGTACTGGGCTGCTCTACACTCCGACAGCATAAGTTTGGGTCCGAAAAAAAAAGAAGATCTTCAAATATGTAATGCAATTTAACTGTGGAGTGATCCATTTTTAAATGCGAGTATGACCTAGGTTCCCTCTTGTAACCTACATGTAGCCGCTTAGTGCTTCCGGGTCGACGGCTATCTTCAAACTGCTCACTAATTTATTCGCCGTGGTTATTTGGCACGCAAACCCTACAGTTTAACTGAAGTTGTACTATAGACATGAATACGGCGGTAATTATACATCAATCATATTCTTTGGGAACCTAAACCACCATGGTACTGGTTATCAATGCATTGGGGTATTTAGTATTTCCATTGCAGCGGAATTCTGCCGGCGTGACCAGAGGCTGGCTTTAACAAAGTGACAGTTATAATGTCACGTTTCGTAATCACAAAAACGAATTAATCGTTCAAACGTCGGAATACGACCCGACATTAATAACCGATTCCCGTTATCGTCGGCCGAAGCACGTACTGCACGACGCCGACGACGCGATAGCCATAGCAGTTGCTAAGTCCGTCCTTGCACACCAGCAAAAACACACCCAGACACGCATCCGCAGTAAAATGCCAATAGGGCCAACCTACGAATAGCAGATTTTAGTCGGTAGTAGCTATCGCTTCACGACCTGAACCCGACACACACTTAAGGCCCGCTTGGGTCGGCTGGAGGGTGCGTAAACGCATTTCTCCTGCTAGAACCTATGCAATGAACACCGCTCGTACCGGTCGAGCGTTGAAATCTCACATATAGTGACATAGCTATAAGACATATGACTGACAGAATGACAAACTCACACACCGCTTACGGAAACGAGGCCCGGGTTCGAATCCGTAAGTTGAGAGCTTAGATTTATAGAAATAAAATAACGCGACTGTAGAGAGTACTAATAATAATAAATAAATCAAGAACACGGCTTTTGTCGATTTGTAGCGCAAATCAATCCCCTCAGAGGGAGGGAGGGGTGAGGAGGCCGGTATCCTCATATAAGCCAAACATTAAGCGAGCTCAATTATCCTTATCCACGACACCGCAACTTAAACGGCACCGTGCGCGCGCCGTCCCACTAGTGTGGGGAGGGGGACCGTTTCCCCCTTTTCGGTCCCAATAATAATCACCATAGGGTAACGCCCACAATAAAATTCTGGTTTGTCTCTTCCCATCTGCGGGAAAAGGCGGGGGGGGGTCTGTCCCCCTATCGTCTCCCTA
Organism: Eumaeus atala; assembly: GCA_017140195.1. Lineage (NCBI taxonomy): Eukaryota > Metazoa > Arthropoda > Insecta > Lepidoptera > Lycaenidae > Eumaeus > Eumaeus atala. The sequence goes on from JAFELO010001644.1 coordinate 6,448, forward strand.
AACCTGAAGACAAAAAAGTCATTCGTAGTCATTCGTGTTAAGGCTGGACAAGCGCCGCCAATCAGTAGTAGATCCCTCCGAAAAAAAAGTCACGTTTCGAGAAGTGTCCATTGGAGCGTGAAGAGGGAAGGACCGCAACACGTGTTCATGAAAATTAAATGGATGTATGTGGCTGTCGCTTGTTCGTCATAAAAATCTCCGATTGTTCGTTTTCCTCAATACATACATACAAACACCCATACATACATACATTTCTTGACAGTCCATTCGAGTCCACACAGAATGAATTTTAAAATATCCCGTTAGCCGCGGTCCAGCTTAGTAAACGCTCAGTAATTAATTAATAGAGTTTCAACCCTTTCGCGTGTGAATTTTTAACCAGGTTCCGTTGTCGGCCCAGTTTATCATATAACATTAAGGGAATTACAATTGTAACGAGCGGAGCGGGCCCTGCGCGAGTTATGGGGACGTCCCGCGCTGCTGTTCAGAGTTCCGCGTGCAAATACGAACGTACATTATAAATGGATAACGGGCCACAGGTAATCCCAGTAAGGGTGGGCTAATGTTAGTCAAACGAGTACTAATTGTGAGATTTCTCTTGAGATAAAAAGATCGGGTGGCACAGTTGTCATTTGGCAGTTAATCCGTGTGTTACGCCAGAGGTTCGATTCCGGCTAGGTCAGGGATGTTAATAACATAATGTATTATGTATTTCTTTAATAAAAATCTTAAATTTATAAGAAAATAAAATATATTTCCATAGTCTAGTGCCTGTACATAAGTCCTTACGGTACCTAGCACGGAACTAGGCTTACGTTGTGTGATAAGTCCACAGATATTATTGTTATTACTATTATGATCTATCATGGTGGACTAAACGAGTTACAATTGGAAATGTTTCTGCGGCGTCCTTCACAAGTTCCCCGTTCATGACTGTTCACCATTTAGTTATATTATGATTTAGCTTCTTATACGAGTATGTACTGACGATAATATAGCGTTCATCACAACTTCCACAGTGATAGCGGAGCAGTTATATCATGGAGGTAGGTACTGCACAATAATTAGGACGATGGATAATAAGCATAATGGAGCTGATATATCACGGAGGTAGGTACTGCACAATAATTAGGACGATGGATAATAAGCATAATGGAGCCGTTATATCATGGAGGTAGGTACTGCACAATAATTACGACGATGGATAATAAGCATAATGGAGCTGATCTTTTATCAATATTGTATTTCTGATACTTCAACGATTTAGTGATCGTCGAACTGAATCAGAACGGTTGTGACTCTCGCTTCCATGACACCGTGTTAAAGTAATAGCTATGCTACCACATTTCGTGAGGTTTGTGAGTAGCCCACCGGCTACTGGCCAATAATGGGCCACCATATATAATGCCATATATAATGGGCCACCGCCCATTGGAGGGTAAGAGGAAAGAAGGGCAACGCATCTGTATTACAATTTTATACATGTCTACGGGCGCGAGTACTCTTAAATCTGGCGCAAGTTCCCATTATGGTTTTTTGCCGAAGTTTGACTATTATAGTCGAGGCTGTTGCCAGCTTAAATGGTTTGCAAAGCCTTTTGAGGAAATATAGATTACCCTGAGCTCCATAATCTGTATGTTTTATGTGCCAGAATATTACCATCAGATTCGTAGTCACAAACTTTTTTCACAACCGTTCAGTAAGTCAAATCCAGTCGCCAGTGTGTCACACTCTAGCAGCGCTTGATGTTCTCCTAGTGAATGCAATTCTTTTCGCTTCCACAGTGTCAGTGCAGGTCCGAAAAGAAATCTCCCACTGGACCAGCCTGAATGTGACTTCTTCACAGACAAATGGAGCAATATTATGCGTGCATGCATGCGGTTTTTGAGGCTACGCATACAAGTGTCTACGGTACCTTTTTAGTACCTTACATAGTTACATCTTACGTTTAAGATGTTATTATTCGTACGAAAAATCGTAAATTATTTATTATAATTGGTTGTGAAACGTTTACTTTAAATAAGTATATAACCGACATCAGTCAATTAATTGTGCCGTGTAAATAATAGTTAAGTTATCTAATATAAACAAACACTCTCATATCGGAATGCATCTCTTCTGTCTAGAAATAGGAGGCATAACAATACGATGAAGCTGTATTGGGCATTTCTTCGCTTCCACAGCATTTGTTCAGGTGCAAAAAAAGTTAATAAATAATATACAATAAACGTTAGGGAACCCTCAGCCAATTCCTGTTTCGCACCCCGCCAGCCCGAAATATGAACGGATCTTTATTGGACTGTCACATAAATTTGAAAGAACATGATTCATGCACGCGTCCCGATGTATTCAATATTTCACGCTCGTTAGAAAAGCCTTGACTTTGTTGCTGATGAGGAATGACGATGATGAGGGGATGAGAATGGTGAAGTGGGATTCATGTTAATGTCCATACGAAATTCCGGACTTCCGGAATTCAATCCTAAGAATAACGGTAATAACTTGAATTTTTAAACCTATGTCAATACATATAATAAAACAGTAAGAGAGTGTGTCAGTATAATAAAATATCTTTCATAAAGTAAATAGTAATAGGGTGACAAGGAAACAGTAGCGGAAATAAAACTAGAAATAATTGCCTGTACTCCTGTCAATTTGTACTCTCTAATCTCCGGAACTAGTGGGCAGATTTGGACGATATTTTTTGTTGCTTATAAGCCACAAGCCTAGGCAATATATAGAATATACCAGTAATAAGAAGTACCGGCAAAAACTATTGAAACAATAAAAGTAGATTATGTCGATGCTACCTTCGCGGACAAGGCCGAGATGACGATATTCATGGTACAGTCGATCTCGTATGCTATCACCAGGACTGTTGCTACTTTAGGGTTCATTGAAAACAGAACAGAAGTCATATTTACGTTGTATTGGCCATTCGATTACGATGATAACGAACAGATAAGTTTCGCCCTTTGTGGGCTTCAAAGATTTCTTTAGAAGTCTACTTAGTTTGAGCTTCGGCCAGTGGCACTGGGAAAAACAGAATTCCCACTCAGCTTTTGATGTGTGAGTATTTAATGTATCCGCTGTAGATAAATGTAGAAGTTTCTAGAACTTCTACATTTGCGTTTAGTTAGTATTTAATATAGTTGCGGTTTGTAAGTAATCAGTGGCCCATTAGAGGAGAGGAGAAAAGAAGGGCAACGCATCTGCATGACAATAATGTCTATGGATGTCGGTAATCGTAAAAGGTTTCGCGACGGCCGGCCGCTATATAAGTACCATATATCACATTAGGCACACTTGTACTGTAATTGCTAGTCCTAAGGAGGCTTCCTCTTGCCCCCGTTGGCTACGCTTACACTGGGCTTATACAACACGGGCACACCTTCTTATACGACACCCACGCGTGTAATATGTGACAATATACAGACGTGACGATTTCATCTCCACAAACTGATCGACGCCTTCTTCACATTTCCAGTCGCCTCCGACGGTAATATTTCACTTGTCGCGGTATCTCTGACAAATGTCCCGGCAGTAAGCGTCCCGGCAATAAATGTCCCGGCAATTAGTGGTGTCTGATGCGGGACAGGGCCTGGGACCAACTGAGGCGGTACGTTCTTGGTGGCGCGGCGCTCACAATTAGACACAGCACGCGAGCGAACCGGCTGCGACAGCACGGAACTTTTTACCATTATAATAAACCATTTTGGGGTCCCGTCGACGAATTACATTTGTGAACGATGTAATAATTTATACTACCGCGCGAGTTTGCCTTTATCTTTCTGGGTTATCGCATCACTAATAAGCAGAACGGAATTACTAAGTCGTATGCACATCCGCACCGAAAGGCGCAGTGTTGCACTGACTGTCACGCGGAGGAATGATGACCTGATCGAGGTTGCGAGGAGCAGAGGATGCAAGCAGGTTGCCACAGTGACATGTAGCCTTCTTGATTTACCATTTCCTGTGGTGTCATTAATATACTCAAGAGACATATAAATAATCGGATTCGCTCTGCAGACGATTAAGAGGGTTTACAAGATTGTGATCGAATTAAATGTGTATTTGTAAAGCAATACTAAAAATTCTGTGATTTTTTTTTGCTATGTAGTGACAAATGTATGTAGATAAAAAGCGGTGTTTATATGTTAGGACACAACATATGAAATTGGCGTCTTGTATGGGAGGAACAAAAAGTCGAATATTTTTTCATATTTAATTATTTGTTTTGTTTGCTTTATATTGTTCTCTATGCACTTCTGCCATCTCATAGGTGATTGACTTGATTGATTTTCATTGATTTGATTCATCATTGATACTTTTACTAAATAAACCAGTCGGACGGGAATCAATAAAATCTTTGAACACGATTTGGACTGCCCCATCGGAGTTGAAAGAAAGAAAGAGAAGAAAACTTTTGCAAGAAATTACCCAAATTTCGAAAAAAAAAAAATGGTACTCTGTTGGAGCAAGGTCCGGGGTGTACGAAGGATGTCTTTGACTTTCCAATTGAAGCTCTTCTAATTTGGTACCCGTCTGTTGCGCTGTGTGTGGTCTAGCGTTGTCGTGAATTAGCAGTGGCGTGGAACGATTGACCAGCGTAGGTTGTTTAGCCGCTAGCTTTCCCATCACGGTTTGTAATTCCAGACAATAGACATCAGCCGTAATAGTCTGGCCAGGTTTGGGAAAAGTGTAATGAACAATACCGGCACAAGTCCACCAAAAGCTTCCACAATAGCTTCCAACTCTTCATTATCAACTTGGGTCTCAGGCCGTCCACGGGGCTGGTTCTGTAGGTCGAAATTTCCAGAACATGAAACCTTACGGATCCAAACTTTGAATTAAGCAAATTGAGCGGACTTTCGTTTAACGAATTGAGGTTTTTACTGCTTATAAATATATTGATTATCATAATGTCTCTACTGATTGGAATCCGTCATGGCACCCGCGCGCTGTAGGGTACCGGGGTACTTCCTTACTGCGTATATTTACTACATTTCAGGATTAAAGTATTTCTGTTCTATATTTATATAAAATTCTAGTGTCACAATGTAGATTACCTTTCTCCTCCGAAACGGCTTTACCGTTTTTTACCAAATTTTATATGCTTATTCAGTAGGCCTGTGAATCGGCTAAATTAATACCCATAAGTGATAAGGGTTGTACACCCAACCCACCAAAATAACGCTTACCGGGTCGGCTTGTTTAACTTTCGTTTCAGTGTGCTCACTAGAGACTCCTGTGTTCAATATCTATCCTTTACATAATTATACAATTTGATAACACGACCGCAGTAATGATGATCTTAGGCATAGGATTTCTTTAACCATGATGCAAGTGCAACTTTTATATTTAAAGAAGATATACAGACTATGAGGTCAGATAAGGCGAGCGGTTTCGAGTGCTACGCATATTATCATCATCGTAAACATCAGCCTGACGCCGTCCACCGCTGGATAGGCCTCACCATAGAGCATGGAAAATGAGGCAATGCTACGTTGCAACGTAGCAATTAATTGGAACACGTGAAACTAGCTCCTGACATATGATTTATTCACCTTGCTTCTAAATTTACAAGTGCCGGCGTACTACAAAAGTGTGCCAGATTTTTTTTTAGTCTGTGTATCAAGATTAGCATTAGCGAACATTTGTACTGTCCTACTTGTATGAACAGTTTGGAACTAAACTAAGTGAATTTCGCATGAACACAATGAAACAAATTTTTACATTATAAATACATTTTAGGTCACGAATGTTTCGTATATTTTATTTTTGATTACACATATGCGACAAAGATTTATCTAGATATAAACTTATATCTTTTTTTTACACAAGGAACCGGTGATACGGGAGAGTATCTTAGACTCAGCAAGCGTGCCGCTACCAAAAAAAAAACCGATACGACAGACGGACTACAGACGGACAGGCGGAGCGACGGATAGACGGATAGCGGATTATTAATAAGTTTATTTTTTACTTCTAGGGCAGGGAACCTTAAAAAGATCTTAGTATTACTTTAATCATACTTTTTTAACAAAAGTTTTATGGTGGGAAGACGATCTCCGTGCAGTAGCTCGCCCGAGATGGATTTGAGTAGCAGAATAGCCACCGTCATGGCGTTCATTGAAAGAGACGTATGTCCAGAAGTGGACCAATAAGGGCTGATAATGATGATGAACCTATATAGTAGCGTGTCTGCGGAATGTCTACGGACTGGCGACGAAAACATATTGCTTTTAACTAAGATCAAAAACGTACAAATTAGAAAATTTCCAAAGAGGAAGTTTCAAATCAACAACATGTTTCCTGCAAAAAGGTTCAACCGAACTGCTCTTACTTTGTATTCAATTAAACGACTAGTAGTCGAGTCGGAAGGTGTAAAGTCACTCCGACATCTCGAACCATCCCCAAACCTTTTTTATTGATTGTTTTCCTGTTACCAACATAAAAGATCTCGTAGTGGAGTCGGAAGGTGTTTCTCCTCGAAAAATTTCTTTAATGATTGTATTCCTGTTTCGAATATTAAACGGCTCGTAGTCGTGTCGGAAGGTGCAATGTCACTCACTTCCCGAACGATCTCCTTCCCGTCACCGGCAGAGATTAGCCAGCCCCTTGACCTCCCGTTCAGTTTGGCAGCACCATTAATCAACAACTATGGCCCTCAATTATCCGCTCCTCTGTACTCTGCGTAATGAACTATTAACATTGCCTTCCGCTCCTTTCATTCTAGAATTATACTCGACATTCAATACAATTTTTATGTACAAATAAATCTAATATAAATAAAAATAATATAATTTAAATTATGAAAAAAACCTTTATACCAAACTGTATCCGAATCCGTTCAGTTGTAGGTTAACGTAAAATATTAAGAAACATACATGAAAAAATCTGCATTTTTTATATTAAACAAGAAGTCGCAGACGTCGCCCATATTCACCCTATCATTTATTGTACTTGTAGGACTTTACTCGACGTAATACCTACATACGTGAAAGCGAAATCACGATATCTCAGAAACAACTACAAACTTGAAGAACCAATTTTATGGAACTTCACTCATATGATGAGGATATGATATTTTTTTTTATAGAATAGAGGGCCAAACGAGCAATTGGAATCTCGTTAAAACTACCAACGCCCATGAACATCCACATAACTTCTATGCCGATGCGTTGTTCTCCTTTTACCCCCTCTCCAATGGACAACCGGCTCCTCATAAGCCGCACGAAATGCAACACTGAAGATGTCCCTTTACGGCGGTATTATGTGAGCGGGAGGTAACTCCCCGGTCGTGCCGGCCCAATTCCGTAGCATAGGATGATATATCCCCCCCATATGTAGCATTGCGCTACCTCTTTCTGGGCTTGTCTGGTTCGTCTCTGGCTGGGACAGGTTCGTCTGGCTTAATTCTTTTTTTGCATTATCGGTGGGAAGGAACACAGGACATCTGGATCACTAGGAAGTGGATATCTATGGGTGTCGGTAGTCACTAACAGGCTTCGACTATACGTTTCCACTCCTTATAATATACAAACTGAATATACCACTTCATGCCAGCAGGAGGAAAGATTTTTTATGCCAGATAAGAAAAAATCTCTTGCAAACCCCTTTCGAGGGACTTTTTTCTGTCCTGAACTTGTTGGGCTTCTCTTCGATCCCACAGCATTGTGGACAACACAGTTGCAGTGTAATACAGCTTCACAGGATAGCCAAGTGTACTTGTCGGGCGACGTGATTACGTTCGTTGTCAAAAAGCGACCGACCCCCCTAGAGGAGACCCCCGATGGGAGAGATGATCTCATATGAGTGTTCGTAATAGCTCATTAAGATATTATTATCATGGCCAGAGGGCCCGAGCCTCTTCTCCCTTGGGCCCCTCTGACGTCCGGGGCAGCTTGTGCGCGATACCTAAACGGCTTCAGGCGGACCAATGAAGATTTGGTGACAAAGGTTTTGTTTTTCAATTTGGTGATTTTTTGTTTCACATACATTGTTTATTTACATTGCTGTGATTGCCAACTCTCGTAGTACTCTTTCAAGTGGGTCTTGGTACACATAAGGTGATAAAGGGACGAGTCTCCCTGTTTCGGTACCTATTGACTTTGTCCTATCTGTGCGTAGCAGGGATGGTAGAGGTCAATAGTCGCTGATACGAGGCAGTTCAACTGTGTGCGATAACAAACAATATTTATATCTTGCTAGCAAATATATAATAATATAAAATAAGCAAATATAAAATCAATAATTTTACTATTAAGACCACAAATACTGTTATTATTATTAGATTTTGGAATAGTAAAAACATTTGCAGTTTTGGTCCCATATCTATGGATTCGTTTTTTTTTTATAAAAAAAGAGGGTAAAGGAGCAGTAGGCGCTTTTCAATAACTACTTACTCCTACAAACACTCGCATAGATGGTATCAGGTACGTTGCCCTCCTTTCCTCTCCCCACACCCAAGGTCTCCCGTAAACTCGCAAACTGCATGAAATGCGACAGTACTGTACTATGGCATCAAGTGCGCGTGAGGTAGCTCCACGGTCGTGCGAATCAACTCAGCTGTAATGCAGCATGGCACCAACTACTGGATACTACTGGATAAAACATCATAAACACTGGAAGAAAATTGATGTTTCCACTGCCTCTGTCGTGCGGAAATTTTTCGTGTCGCGTCTGCAAAATAGCTTGTCCCGGGACGTAACCAGTGCCAAGCGATAAGACTGGAGAACCAGTAACAACTCCTGCCCGATACGCGTGTACCCTACCGCGATCCGCACTCGTCCCTCTGATGCCGTATTTCGGACTACGCGCAATAATAATCAGCGCTACACTTTTATGCGAGGACCTGCCTATACACTCTGCCATTGCTAAATAGTTCAATCATATTTCTTTCGCGCAACTCCTTCGTGTTTGTGCAAGGGATATAATAGGCAACACTTAGGTCGATCTAAAAGTTCGTGGCCTAACCAACATGGAGCTATGACATCTTTTTAAATCTACCGTAGTTTGTTAGTATGTGTAATATTGATTTATTGTGCGCAGTTTCATTCCGATACTGCAATATAAATTTTCTGTGATTATTTTTTTGAAGCAAACTGACGCAATTTTCAATAATGGAGAAAATTGAACACCGTGCAGTCATTAAGTACCTCAGTAAAAAAGGCCTATCACTAAAAGACATCCATAAAGATATGGTGAGCACTTTGGGAGAGTCTGCTCCATCGTATTCCAGTGTCAAGAAGTGGGTAGCTGAGTTTAAGCGCGGTCGTGAGAGCATTAGAGGTGATCCTAGGAGTGGAAGGCCTACATCCTCTAACACGAAGGAAAACATCGATAAAATTTGTGATCTCGTACTGGGTGACCGACGTTTGACCATTGGTAAGATAGCTGAGATAACGATCATTAGTTATGACGGGGTGCAACACATAATAACGGAAGAGTTGGGGTTCCATAAGGTTTCTGCTCGCTGGGTCCCGAGGTTGCTTTTAGCTGAACAAAAACGAGTTCGATACACAATTTCGCGAGACTGTTTGGAACTTTTTGAGACTGATCCCGAGGCCTTATTGTCTAGATTTGTTACCATGGATGAAAGCCGGGTTCACCACCGTATTTCTGAATCAAAGCAACAATCCAAACAGTGGAAAAGATCAGACTCTCCTACACCGAAAAAGGCTAAGGTCGTTTTGTCGACTAACAAAGTCATGGCTTCTATTTTTTGGGATGCGAAGGGCATTATTTTTGTAGATTATTTACCGAAAGGTCAAACTATAAATTATATTTATTATTGTAATCTTTTACAAAGACTCCGGAAAGAAATAAAAGAAAAAAGGCCGGGAATGTTGCGTAAGAAAGTTTTGTTTCATCAAGACAATGCACGTGTTCACACTTCGGTTGAAACAATGTCTGTAATCCATGATTGTGACACCTTATTCGCCGGATTTAGCCCCCTCGGATTATCATTTATTTCCAAATTTAAAAGAACATTTGGGTGGCTCGAAATTTTCGACCAAATATGAGGTGATTGTCGCAGAAAACGATTATTTCGCCGACCTTCCGGAATCTTTTTTTTTCCAGGGGATAAACAAGTTGCAGGTCAGATGGAAGAAGTATGTTGAACTAGATGGAGACTATGTCGAAAAATAAAAATGAATTTAGATCCACTTTTCTTTCATTTTCTTTGTCGGGCTTGGAACATTTAGGTCCACCCTCGTAATAATAACAACGATGATAAGACTTAGAATATATTTAGTTTACAACACGTTCCAAGGTTTACAAATCAAATTACTAAAATAAACTAGTTACATCAAACAAGCAAATAACATTTTATTTTTATTAAAAAAAAAATAACGTATTGCAAATGCTGTAAGAACACAATTATACAGGGAGACTACTATGAAAACTTATACAATTTCAAGCTCATATCATTCAATTCATTATATCCAGCCTTGTAAATTGTTTAATTACACATATTCTTCTAGCACAATTGTTACAAACATTAAAACTATAAATTAAACACAATATCGTGGAGTACCTATAATTAAAAATAAAATATCTACAACAAGTACATATTTTACTACTTATCTAGTACATGTGTACTAAATAAATGGTAGTTTGAGATCTAAGTCAACTTGTATATATTATTATCTAGATTACAATAATATTGCCAGCCCAAGCAGATACCGAGCTGGGGTCATATAGTTTCATCCTACAACGGTTTGAAAAGGAGAGTCGCATCAGTTGATCTCCAACTGTGAAACGAGCTAGCTCCATAAAATTTCTTTTGATAAAAAAAAAAAATTTGGCCCATGACTTAGGCATACTGTGGTCACCAATTAGGCTCTACCATTTCACTTTTGCCATACCATAAAATGTTTAATATAAAATTACTGACGTAATTTGTATGAAAATTGACATGTAAAAACCTTAACAATGAAAAGAAGAAAATTTTATGCAACATACATAATTGTATCAATATGGAATGAAATTGATTTTCGTGTGTTATTTCCCTATTTGAAGGCTATATTTAGTTCATCACAAAGTCTTTACAAAACATAGAACGAGATACTATATGTCATACTTAATAGATGATATGGTTATTTGAATATGTTAAATATAAATTCTAATTACTTCAACTAATTAAATCTGTGTTTCTTTATTCTTGTATTTACTCATTTCATTACAATATATCTAGGGTTTACGTGTATCCTAAAGGCTACATCGGACAGTAGTGTAGTAACTTAAGTGTACATGACATGTGAAGCTTAACAAATACGATATCTTGATTAATATATCACTAACCGTTATATTTCAGTCTCAATAGAACCTTATGTTTAACTTTAACCTACGTTCATGAATAAAATAAAGGGAAGCAAATATTCCTTCATGCTTATATAACTTATAAAACAATTTCCCCCGGACTACTGACTTGTGTGGCTAGCGCGCTAGAAAATACACACAAATGTTAACTTTATTCATGAACTCGATTACATATATAGAAATGTATGAAATATTGTTGATACTACTATCTTATCAGTGCAAAATAATAATTTTAATATATGCATATTCTATATTATTATTTAGTCATTATAGTGTTAAGGATATGAGTCATGTACAATAACCAGTACATTGGAATAACAAATCGGTACTTTATCACTGTAAAGACTAGGCTATCGCTGACTATAAACAGTATAGGTAGATAATAGATACATTTGATACGCACAAATTAGATTATGCAGACAACAATATTCGTCTTAATACTGAATAAATACGATTTGATAAGTGTTACCTAAAAATTTATTAGAGAATTACCGAAATGAGTTGGGGTCGACGTATACCTACTTTGTTTATGAATATCATATTCGTTTGTTCCTTTTAAAATTCCAGTGTATATTCTTGAAGTAACATTAAAAATTATCGATATATGGTGCACGACTTGTAGGGAGCCCGAACTGCTTAAAAAACTTACTTAGCAGTTGGAGTTGGATAATAGGGTTGTATACACTAGGCTGTAGTATATTAGCGTATACAGTAGTTGACACGAGGGTCGACGGCCTTTCGGCGGACACGGAGTCAGTGTCCTTAATCTGAAATATAAAACAATGAAGCAATTAAATAACGTATATCTAATTAAAATCTCTACCCATTTTTATTATATTATTTGTTCTCCTCGATTCACACGTGAATAATATTCCAGGTCGTTGCACGGAGCATATATTCTTTGACATATCGATGTCCGGTCGTTCTTTTACTTCGGATTTGATATTAAGTTGTGGAAGCGAAGACAAACCCAGTACACCTTCAGAAGACCAATACATCGGACTGCAATGAGTGCTCGTCGGGCGACGGTTTCGGGGTCGAAAAGATGTCCGAACACCAACTCTCCCGCAGATGGGAGAGATGTATTACTAGGTAATAAACGTTAATATTAACACAAAATAATATTTACTTCTTTACCTGCACATAAAACATATAAATGTTGTTTGTATCTGATTGTTTTATCCCCAATCTACTAAATGTATTTCTGTTTTTTTTCGTGCTGATTTCACCCATGGATACAGCGATTCCCGAGTTTAGATCCGCCGTATGTTGTTCACGGATGAAGCCGGGATGGATCGCTAGTGAAGTGTAAGATATTTATAGACGTAGTGCCATTGTCGTATTGCAACTGAATGGAACTGGCACAACCGGAGAGGTACCTCTCGCTCACATAATATCGGATGGAGATGGTTACGCCGCGTTGTAGTGATTCGTGAAGTTTGTAAGAGTCCTGTTACGTAGTGCGAGGGATATGGTAAAGAGGACAGTGGATCCGAATGAATCATGATATATTTATATAATATATGAATTATAATATATATATGGTATGGATGTACATGGGCGTCAAGTAATCAAAACGATTGCACGTTCACCCCATTTCAGAATGTTATACTGTTATACTCGGTCATAAACATCATGTCACATTTGCAATGATATTCGTATAATTAAATTAATTTATAAATTATAGAAGAGATAACAAGTGTATTGCTGTGGGCAGCTGTGAGCAGGTGCTATCTGATACCGGGCCACTGTAAGTGTCTACGTGACACACGAGGAATCGGAGCCTATTTACAACTACCGACGCCCATGAACATCCATATAATTACTACGCAGATGCGTTGCCCTCTTTCTCCCTCCACCCCAGTATACAGTGTAAGTGAGCTTCCAATGATTCTGCGTGTTCCTCCTGTGTGTGTTGATTGTCCTGTTATTTCAGTAGAAAATAACTGAAGTTTCTCCTTTTGAATTTTTCTACAGCCCAGCGAATGAACACTAAAGTAATAAATGTAACCGTTGACAGCGTTTTACGCAAATTTTACGACAATCCCAAACTGTCCATTCGAACACACACACACACAGAAAGTTCAAAATATTTTTTTAAAAATTAAAAATATTTCAAAATAAATCTTATGGCACGTCTCGTACATAGAAGTCATTTCCAATCCTCGGAATTGAATCGTTTTATTACCTATCCCAGTCATTACAATCCTAGACGTAGACAAAATAAAAGAATTTTACATTCGCAGTGCTTAGCTAATAATAGTAATGTACAAATAATGGCTGTTATAGTAATAAGGGATGAGACTCGGCGGCGATCAGCTCGCGCTGGTACCGCTCACTAGCGCAGTGCCGGCCACGGTATAATTAATCCCGCGCACATCGTCCGGGACGACTACGACACGATGCTCGCGATACTACCTTTCTTTAGGGCAGTGTACCCTAATTACAGAATTCGTAGCTCAAGAAAAATATGTAAATATACTATCATAAATATCTCTTATGTGAAACGTATTAAGATGAAAAATACACAGGTATGTACTATATTTTAAAATGATTTGATATAGTTTTTGAAAAAAAATTCAATAGTTAATCCAAACAGACGTTCAATTGTGAAAATAATTGTTTGGAATTTTATTTGTACTATAAATAATTTTTTCTCTCATATATTGATGTCTTAAGTTCACGCGAATGTACTACTTACTCACTATAACAAAAGTACGGATTTACGGATATCATAGCGGTTTATTTTTCAAATATATCCTATTGCTAGCTGTGTTCCATGGATTTAGCCGCCCAAAATTCTTTCTCATAGAAGTGATATAATTTTTACCCGATGTAATTGTATATCTATGCCAAATTTTGTCCAAATCCGTTTAATAGTTTTTGTGAAAAAGAACACAAACAGATATTTAAATATATACTTTATCTGTTTGATTATTTTCCGAGCGAAAATTATGTACAGGTATGTGTCAGTTATAGTTTGATATATAGACTAGCATTATCCCGTGGTTTCACCTATGTAAAACCAGCACTTTTACTTGTAGCGTTATGACATATATCCTGTAGCCTTCCTCGATAAATCGACTAATAAACACAATCGTATTTTTCAAGTCGGGTAAAGTTCCTGAGATTAGCTCGCTCAATCAAAGAAACAAACTCTTCAGGTTTATATTAATACTGCGATGGGCCTTGTATACTGAAACACGATTTTTTAAAATAGAATAGGCCCTCCAATTTTAAATATTTTTAATAGAATTAGCCCCAAACTCTTAAGGTTTATATTAGTAGTATAGATATTTTGAATATATATTGGAAAACTGTATAGATATAGATAAATTCCAATAAGTAGCTTAATAAATCCATTTGTATCAACAGATAAGGATATGACCTACGTTGGATTTGGGTCTTTGTTTACAAATAACAAACACAATAACGTGTAAATAAACAGTTAATTGCTGCAACCTACATTTAATCATAATAATGACATTTAGACTATGAGGTATTAATGAAATAATATAATAATACCAAGAAATGACTAATGCTCGTTCTAGATATTAATTAATTACTATAATTAGACTGCACTTTGCACCTGTGAAATTTAGAGATTATGGAACATGTACTTCCTCGGTGGTGCCAAAACGCTTACTTTGGAAACTATTTTTTTTTATTACGATAGTTGTGGCCTAAATGCGAGTAATCGATAAATTTAGAAAAAACTTTAAGCAAACTTTCGACATTGAGAAATAAGCGTTAACAAAGCGTACCTACTCTGTAAGTGTGTTTCACCCGGTTTAAATTTCAATATCGTGATTAATAATATTTTCATTAAAATTAAAGTGTAATATACTGCGATGGGCCCTGTATACTGAAACACAATTTTTTTACGTCTACTTACATCCATGAATATCCATATAATTACTATGCCGATGCAGTGCCGTCCTTCTCCCTCCTCCAATGGGCCAACGGCTACTCACAAACGACACGAAACGGGACACACACGAAGATGTAACTTTATGTGAGCTTTTCATGTGACCGAGAGGCATCTCCCCGGTCGTGTCGGCCTAGTTTCATTGCTTAGCAGTGTCATGCTCCACGCATGGCACTACCTCGTCCTATGCTGCATGACACCTTTTAAGTATATTCATTACAAGAATATGTTAGAAAAATCAAAACCGTACAAGAGCGATTCGGGCGCACCTATGAATGGTCCCGTAGTAGCAAATACTAATAACACCTTAAACAAACAAACCAATTCTCGTTTGAAGCCTTCATTTATCTATAATCACAATTTCTCCTTCTGCACCTTAGAATTCAGGCAGGGTGTGTGTGGGGACGGGGTGTGTGTTTTACATCATTTTAGCAACGAATACCTCACAAAGTATTAGTACAATCAACAAAACTTTATTAGAAGCCGACATATCATTTAAAAAGACCTATCGAATAACACCATACTGGCCTATTTTAAAAAAGTATTCGGTGGTACAATTGTACCGGATTTCTTATAGTTTACTACAAAAGTCGGGGGTTAGATGACTACTCACGCCATTGGACATCTGCAATATTACCCAGACATGTTGCCCTTCTTTCGTTCAATTGACTACGGGAAACTCAACTTTCTCACTACAGTTCTCACCACAAACTCACAGTGAAGTTGAATTATTTCAGCATAGCTCTCACTTCAATTTGGCATATCTCTTCGGATTTGAAAGTTTATCAACATTCCCATTACGTCGCACGATTCGATTAACCGTCGATCGGGATAACATCGTATAGTTTAAATTTTGTTGATATCAAGTTCTATTTAAAAATTTAATTCTACTATACAATATATACTCACTATGATGTACCTACGATTAACCCCCCCCCCCCTCCCCGCGACTACCAACCGAAGTTGACGTGTTAATGTGAGCTGTAGAGATTATTTAAATTGTTTGTGGTATTTTCCTCCAATTTCGTTATAATTTAGTGATAAAATGCCAGGAAACAGTACATAGCGACGACTACTGTAAGTTTTTATCACCATTATACGTATTTGGATAAGAATCGGAAAGTGTTTTGATCATTTATTTTCTCGTGTGTAGGTAAGCGAACAATGTACCGACGACGCGCCGGTTCTTTGTTCGAACAGCTGAATGTTTAACTTCTAATATCTTTTTTTTTAAATTTTTTATAATCACCTGTACTTAATATTTAATTTTGCTTTTTTACATAATCGCTTTAATTCAGAATATGTAGTCAACTAGAGTTCAACGTAGAGTTTGGAACTTTTCACAACGTGTAGTCGTAACGATATCCCGCCAGATAAGCAGACAAATCCGTTCACTAATAGCCAAAAAACACCCCGATCACAATGTCAACGACCAAGCGCAATATATCTGAGCTATATTGCGCTTGTTCAATATCGCCTGATAACAAAAGATAACAGGTGACCATAAACGACTCCACGACGTCTGTAAATTCCGCGTTAGATATGACCCGAACCCATGAGGACACCAACTACTATGACCTTGTCCGCGAAGCCACGCCATATCTTCCCAAAATAAACGATCTCGTTAAATTTCGGGATCACGCATTAATATGAGCTACAAGGTCGGATTTATGGTCATGACTCAAAATGTCACCGCGATTGTTTCATTACGCGCAATAAAAAACGCGAACCTTGAAACAAAAAATTACAAATACGGAACGCAATATTGTCCAATCTCATCGTATTAAGAACCGACCGGCGGCTTCACCGTCCTCCAATCATCATCATCATCAAGACCAGTTTAATATTCCGAGGCCCAATAATTAAAATTATCAAAATCAGTTCCGCCATTTGATACACGTCACCCCCTTCTATGCGAAATAGCTTATCCCACGGAAGAAAAGTACTCCGAACTTAAAACGGTCACAGGTTTAAAATCAGCGGGTTTGCGCTTCGAAACACCTAGAGGACGCCAACCACGCATTCTCATTAAAGACGTACCTCAACACATCACGGACGACGCTTTTCTTCTCTCTCTCTCTCTCTTTACAACCTAAACATCAAAGACGAAATAGACGTAAATCAGGAGCAATTTATTAAATCTACTAAAATGATTCGACGTCGTATATTACAAAACGGGTCCAACCGGAAATGGATTGGTGTTGAAGTCGACCCTCTCATTCGAAAACATCTTATTACACAAAAGGAAAGATGTTCATTGATTGGGCCTCTTGTCGGTTTGTGGATGACATCGAAATCCTACGGTGTGCTAATTGTCAACAATATGGCCACACGGCTAAATACTGCTGCGAAAAGGATCCCTGCTGTTCGCACCGTGCCGGTTCACATAACAGTACAAACTGTATTAAAAAAGACTTTAAACCCACCTGTGACAGTTGTAAAAAAGTGCCGATCATAAAATAGGTTCATCCGACTGTCCCACATATAAGGCGAAACTGGAACAACTTATTCCAACAACTCGATATGGATAAATTAATCATAGGTCAAATTAACCTCCATAATAATAAACACGCTTTACTTGAACTGGAACAAATCAAGTCCGAATACGACTTACATCTCGTACTTGTTCAAGAATAATATCAAAGCTCGATATCAAAAAGTAAAATTATTCAAATTGATAATCGAGCTCGTGCCGGTATTTATACAGTGAAATTTAAATTCACAGTTACGACATTGACCATTCCGAATACTTCTCATTATAGTGTCGCGATAGTATCCTGTCCTAATTTCAAAGTTTACGTTGTTAGTTAGTATTTCCAATTTTCGGACCCCGTCACTCCTAATTTACACCACTTACGCATAGTACTACATGCTCTAGCGGGAAACTAAGTAAATATTGGAAGGGATGTTAATGCATCTTTATCCTTCTGGCACAGGATACTATTATATTCAGACCGCGAACGTGGAACCGCCATTGAAGATTTTACTGCAGAATTAAACCTGACGATTCACAATACCCCAGATGCACCCACCTACTTACAGTAGCCCTACGGGCGAATCTTTCAAGCGCGTACGTTTGCTCAAGTAATTGGCGTTTTCTGATAAACGCCTCATGCAGTGACCACCGCTTGATTGTATACGAGCTTTCCCATGCGCTCCCGAGTGTAGCACCAAATGTAGTCAATGACTACAGATATAACAACAAGAACGGTGACTGTGCCCTATTTCAATCGTTGATAGCCTCACACGCTAAAGACTTCACTCGCTCTGACCTAACCGCAGACGAAAGTGCTGAAATATTGACTAATATGTTGACCCTATATGTTGTGCAGGCGTAGCCTTAGATAGAAAGCCAATATTACAATCAAGAAAGTGTAAATGGTAAAATGATAATTTATGCGTTGTGCGTCGAGAATTCAGGAGGACAAGACGTAGACTTAAAAAAAATCGCAAACTGGTCTATGACGTAACTGACAACACCTACATTACAACTCTTGCGGAACATAGGTCAAGAAGATCTCGGTATCGCGCCGCTTTGCTCTTAGATAAAATTAATTCTTTAAGAGACGATGCTAATACACTCGACACGGAAGATACGTGGTCCGTCTCTTTACCATGAGCTTAAACCCAATAGAGATAATGACTCTCCTTTTATTTGTAATATTTAAATTAATAACACCTTCACCTATAGTTTAAAAGATACGACGAAAGCCTTCCGACATACATTGATTCCTGATGACTCACACCATAGTGATTCCTGATGACACTGAGCACCATCAGGAAGTTAGGGTACAATCTTTACAAACTGCCTATGCACCAGCCTCCCACTTGACCTACTATACACATAACATAACTACTTGCTATAGTCAACCGATTGCCAACCAATAAGGCTTCCGGTGACGATAAGAACTCTAACCTCATGATCAAACAAGCGTGTAGGGTTGTAGGTCTCTGCCTATCAACTAATTTTAATCGATGCACTTATGAGGGTATATTCCCGAAAATATGGCGGATAGACAATATAAAATTAATACTTAAGCCTAATAAACCATAAAACGATCCAAAATCATATCCCCCCATAACGCTGCTACCGAACCTGGGTTAAATACTCGAAAGGCTCGCTGTAAATCGCCTAATCCCTAATGGAATTACATTTCGTAATCAACAATCTGGCTTTACCATCAGACGATCTACTATCTAGTAAGGAAAACAGTGGACCTATCAGACGCTAAATATGTGGTGGGAGTATCTCTTGACATATCGGGTGCATTCGACAACGCCTGGTGGCCAATGCTACTTCTTAAATTAAAAAAACAGCGGATGCTACTCGAATATTCACTCCTTGATATATTCTTACTTCATAAACGGCACAATTAAACGGCAGCTCCGTCACTTTCCACACATGAAAAGCTTGACTCGAGGCTGCCACAGGGCTCTCTGCTATCTCCATACTTATGGAATACAGGATTCGACGACTTGTTTTCCTTGCCACTGCCGGTACTGTGTACTTTAATAGGATACGCGGACGATGCACTTTTAGTAGTACAAGGTAACTCGCGATCTGAAATTGAAGATAAGTCAACCAACTATCTCAGTTTAATATCGAACAGGTAGAATAGAAACCGAATAGAGTTCGCACCGCAGGAAACTTTCCTAATATTTTAGTATTGTTAAAAGTATTATGGTTGCCTACAATACATACCACATATAAAGTTTAGCAATATATAAATTAAACGTAAAGAAACTGTCACATATTTAGGACTAACATTATAAAATAAATTCACCTTTTTAGAACACATTATACAAACCGGAGAAAAGGCTAAACGTAATTTTTATGCTTTTACTACTCGTAATATTTCAACCTCGACCTGCGGTCTCTCTTTTAAGACCTTAAAACTTATATACACCGCGACGTACCTTGGAAGCATTTGCAATGGGTCACCTGTGTGGCCAGATAGGGCAACCATAGGCGCAGCGCGACGTAAATTGCTCCTATTTTTTTTTGCCGTACCGTTAGCATGGTGGCCCTACCCGTTCTTGCCGGAGTACTACCTTTAGACTTAGAAGTAGTTTTAGCAACGCCGCGCAGCCATGTATTGTCACTCGAAGTATCTTTCCAACCCTGATTTCATAAGACCAAAAGACAGATATAAGATAAATAGGCTGTTTATCCCAATAGAAATCACTACTGAAACCCTAGTTAACGAATGGCAGACGCGATGGAATAGTTCAACTAAAGGACGACATTTACATATTTTTTTTCCGTGTATGCGCGACCGCTTATCGAAACACTGGCTCGAAATCGATCACAGCGTTGCACAATTCCTTACCCGCCACGGCTACTTTAAAAGCAAACTTTTTGGCTTTAAACTACTGGCTGGGTTCACCTCTCTGTGATTGCTCCACAAAAGCTAACAAGTACGAACAAACACAGCACATCACATCATTTGGGAGTGTAGTATTTGGCATAGTGCCTCTAAAATAGTCTAGTCTAGTGCTAGATCAGACACAAGACCTGAAGTTTACTCTTTAAGAACGAATATGTAAGGTACATAGACTTAGAATATCTTTTTATAATGCGCAAGAGACGTGAGGGCGGTACAGCTTAAAGCGGTACGCTGATTTTATTCCTTTTCTTAAGGAGTAAACTCTAAGGCAACGGGCGGTCATATGGAGTTCCAATAGAAGTTATAACCAAAACTATAAAACGTAGCGCCACGTAGCTACCACAAGCTACATGCTGCCACCTAGTACACGTTTGCTGACTTGAACTAATCAATATGTTCGTCTGCTTAACACGACAAAATAAGTTGTCATTTCAAAAAAATCTTCTCACAATGATACTAACTAACAATGGAATGATGATGACACTGAATGTCACTGCAAGTTCAATTCGAATCTGCTCGTGAATGTTCGGCCGTCGATTGCGCCCGGAAGCCGACGAGCAGCTGAGATCCTGCCACGAAATATTTGTGGCCCGGCTACACGACATACAGACTCAACAGACGACACAAGATGTTGGAGTGAGGAGACATATTATATATCTCTTTCTATCGTTTTCACGTGTTACTACGTGTGTGTCAGTTAAAAATTCGATACTAGCTAATTCATTACTGTTAACCGGCACATGTGGAACTAAAATTTCTGTTTTATTTGCCAGTAAAATTATTAGTAGCGAGTTGTGAAGCCGTCCCTCTGAGTATTGACTGTGTTGCCTTCCGAAAAGGTGGTAAATTAAGATGCAATATATTAGCATACGGTTTACTTTAATAGGACCTGTTCTTGGCTTAGAGGTTATTACCATTTTCGATAACAAACAACTACAAGATCAATAGAAGGATTGCGTGTTTTTGAATTGCAATCACATTCCAATAAATTCCAATTACGTTTAGGATTGTTTCAAATTGATTTATTAGATATTAATAATATGAATTTAAGCAACCACTTTAAAAGTATTTCATCAGCATCAATATTTATCGTTCTAATTTTATTTTTGATTTTATTGTTTATTAGGGAATCAAACAATGGTGATAGTTCTTTGATAAAATAATAATACAAAAAATTTATACTGTAACAAATTTTCCTCATAATACTAAAATATACTCCTAACAGTAAATTAGATATTTAAGATATATGTTTATTTTTTTAGTAATAGAATTTAAAAGATTTTTTTTTAGGAATTACGATTTTATTTTTTAATTTTTATTATTTAACAAAAATTATGGTCATGAAAAATATTTATTATAATGAATTGTGGTCTTGTTTGCTGTGTACTACTGCACACTAAACTAAAAACGAGTAAGCTATAAAATGTTGAATTAGGAAATTAACTACTTATAAGTATTATCTATAATACTATATCAATGGTGAATATCGACGCCCTGGGCTGGATTTGGGGGAAGGCAGGGTACTATATGAGAAGCACTTCCAGAGTAGAGATAGAAAACGTCGCAGGTGGTTATTGACCATTCAATGCCCGAGAGCGAATTATCCTCCTGCCGAGGAGGCTGCAGGCGGGGAGGAGGCAGAAGACGTCGACTCGCCCCGCAGATGCTTAATGACGAAAAGATTTCGTAGGAGACGCTAACTCCAGCGGCTCCCACTACCCGTTATTTCCGGCGATCCCCGTTTGTCGAAGCCAAGTTGTAGAGTCGCTTTAGGTGTCTAAGTAACATCTTTCACGATAAATACCGGAACTAATTTAGAGTTTAGTCACACGCCGGGTTGTCCTATCGCTAACATTTCGGGACACCACACTAGAACATCTGAATGCATTCGCAATGGTTTATAGTACTCACTGTTTGCGCAGTCGAACACACCCTTTCGGTTCACCCGGGACTGGTTGGACGGTGTTTAAATCATTTCACCTGCGAAAAAAGTGGCATGCATACCTGTCAAACAATGTAGTTTCTGTCGGGATGGCGTATTCCGCAGGCGAAGGGCCAGTCGCGCACGCGCGCCACGGCGGCTAGGTCTCCACGCAGGAGCGCCACCACATCGTCCAGGTAGCGCACCGCGCGCGACTCCGCCGTTAGCGCGCGCGCCGTCTCCGCGCAGCGACACGCGCGCACGCATTCTGCCTGTGCGATATCAAATAATTTCATATAGATCTATAATTGTCTATAATTGAAATGATCATTCGCGCGATATGAATTGTTTGTCTTAAATATTTTTACGATCGTTTTGTCGGACGCAGCATCGTGCAACATGAGTGCCATTGATGACGAAAATGATGAATTGCTATGGACTCTGTATATATTAACGTACTATTCTGGATCTAGACTATCAACTTTAAAAAAAACCCGTTTATCTCTTTCTTCTAAAGAGCAAAACTCGCTGACCGACTCCTGAATTTATGTTTCCTTTAATGGCGATTAGTATCCGCCACTGAAGTTAGATCCTGGGAAATATATATGAGGAGGACAACGGAGCTTCATATGCGGATGTTAATGGGTGCCGTTCGTCACCGAACACCTCTTCGTTTGTCGTCTTAAGTAATAAAAAGAAAAAAAAACGGCCCATTTAAACCATAAACAAACGAGTTAACGGAACTTATTAAAGTGTACAATTACTATGCCGATGCGTAGTCTTCCTGACGTCCTCCCGTCTAATGGGCCACCGGCTACTCACAAACAGCACAAAGGGCGATACCGAATATGTACCTTTACGGCGGTATCATGTGGGTTGGAGGTACGTCCCCGGTAGTTCCGTGCGAATTCCGCTGCAATACAGCATAGCACGACCGGTTACTGTGTGTCTCTTATGTAATAATTATTCATCAGTACACCCACATGTTTATAAGTTTGAAAGAGTGCAAATTTACTCTGTGGTGAAGAAAATATAGTGAAATATCCCTGCACAGAAGAAGTCACATATAACATTGGTAAAATAGTATGTAACAAACATTTAATACAGATCATATTATAGATAAGTACATAGTCTACAACCACACGACTGCCACCACCAAGTTTAAATAACAGAAACCTACACAAATGTTCGGGAGTCAGAACAGGATTTCAATAGAAGCGGACGGTGTATCAACAATATGGAAAAACAAAGCTTAATCGTCGTAATTGTTAATTATTATATAATTACTTAGGATTCATTACATTTCTTAATATTATTATTGTACTAACATAGTCTTAAGTGCATTACTAACAATGTGGGCGGCTTATTGCCTGGTGCAATGAAAAGAAATAAAAAAAGATCTCTCACACTCCGTTCACACGAGCGGAAAAAAATCGACAGATCCTTACATGCGTAGTAAGGCAGTCCTCTGTTCAACTGTGCTTTTTTTAATCCGTGGAGTGAAAAGATGTAAATACTTACATCTTTTCACAATACACAACGCATACGCGTTATGTGTTTCATTTCAACCATTTTTGAACGCCCGGTATAAAATCTCTTATGTGAATGGGGCCCTCAGGATCCCCACCATGGTCCATGCCTTGTTGTGGCGGTGGGGCTTAGTAGCTTGGGGTGAACGCAGGCGAAGCCAACTGAACCAAGGGGGACCTTTGCCCCCCTCTCATAAGAAGAGGGGACTTAAAGATCAGGAGGAGGAATCGCTCTCGGTAACCCTTTTATAATTCGGCACCATGACGTGCCGCGAGTCCCACTCACCACTGGACCCCACCCAGGGCCAGCGCGTAAATGCGTTTTCATTTCCCGCGTCAACATCAACAAAAAAAAGGTATTACAAGAATAGTATAAATAATATAAGATCTTTTATGTGAAAATGAAACGATTTTTTCCAAAACGTAGGTTGTAGTTTTTGATGTAATCTAAACATGTACTTATGTAAATATATGTATGTATATTTCTACGTTGCCTGCTAATAAAGTTGAAGCTATAAACTTTAAAGTCGTGAGTTCATTGGATTGGAGTTTGATAACGCGAGCCGCACTTGTTACATATACAGATTATACAACAAAGTCCCCATAAGATATCTGTCAATATGTGATCAATTATCTCAAAATGTACAGAACGGATTTTGATACAATTTTTATTTATGGACAGAGCGAGTCTCCAGGTAAATTCAAATGTATAAATTAATTAATAGGCTAAGCCAAGACACATAGCTAGACGATGTAGTATATATGTCGTAGTCGTATTGTATAAATCGTCGTATTACATTACGGCTGGCCATTTTCGAAAGTAGGCCGTATTGTTTTGTGTTCGGATTGTCATTTTTACGTTTCTGTATTCGACGTCATTGCTATTGACATGTCAAACAACGCCGCGACTGTTAGAATGGGTAACCAAAACTTACCAAATACGCGGATAAGGGCCCACTTTATTACTACACGACTAGCTTTATTGAATAACGACGAACACTT
>JAFELO010001644.1:35569-58755 GCA_017140195.1 Eumaeus atala
ATTGCCTATGTACCTAGTAAACTTCACCGAACTTGGTATCATTTTTTTTAGAAAATATGTACACCGCATGAAAGTGATAGAAAAACGGGCCCCCTAAATGTTAAAGGCTCAGGCGCGTCAGATGTTCGGCCGAGTTGTGGGCCGATGTAGGTAACCGTATAGTAAGAATTTGAAATACAAATTAGATCACATTTAATGTACCTATTTTTTACACATTCTGTACCAGAACACGCTCTGTGATTTTATACGGTGTCTTACAAAACGCCCACTTCATACTTCAGATCAGTGACTGGTAGTGTCTGCTACGACACGCGGCTGGAGTTTCCTCGTTACGAACGAAGTCGATTTTGAAAATAGGCTCTTTCGCTTCAAAAGTAAGCGCGGTGAAGCGTAAAGCTTTATGCTGAGCGTGAAATGTTTTTCACGATTTTGCTCCTCGCGACTTTTCATACCACGTGTCTTATGTATAATTTCTTGCGGACTAAGCTCTAATAAATTTTTTACTTACTGGTCATGTTAAACGTATTTTTTATTAATTCTACACTTAATAACGTGTTACACCAACGGAATGTGTTAGTAGCAAAGTGCTGTTTGCCTTTGCGCAATTTCTCAAACTTTCTAACGTGTAACACATGCTTACTGTTTAATAACGATTATTTCAACATTTATTATTTAGAAAATAGACAGATGTAGGGACACCATTCTGTGTGTGCACCTAAGGAATTTAAATGTATCAGTGTGTGTACACACCGATGTCTGTCTATGTAAAGAATAATGATTGAGTCAGTCGCTAATAAGCCGTTTTGAGGAAACGTGGTATTCATTCCGTGTACCCTTCTGATGTACGGAGGTTGGTATATACCGGTGGATCAATCATCATCAGTCACACATATATACATCCCGTCGTGGTACGTGCACTGGTGACCCCGAAGTGATACGCACAACAGACAAAATGCTGTCCCTGGTGTATATGATCTGATAGAATATATTTAAGTAATAATTTACGTACGTTTCATTACTTATTAGCTAGCTATTGGCTTACGAGCCCCGGTTAGTCGGCCCCTGGATCAGCCAATGACCCTAGCGAGCCCGATGTGGCCGCTTTCACACCGGTTGACTAAATGAGTCCAAGGGGAACATGCCTTTATGACACATGGGGCACTGTTCACCGTTGGCATAGGCTTTACTTTTATTCCCACAATGGTAGTAGCCTGGTCATGGCGGTGGAGCTCAGTAGCCTGGGGTGAATCCAGGCGAAGCCAATTGACCCTAGGACCCCATTTTTACCCCTCTTATAAGAAGAGGGAACAAAAGAGCAATAGGAGACACTTAGTGTCAGTGTAGTAGTAGAAGTTAGTCCCATTGCCGATATTCAAAGTTTTAGGACCCATCAGCCAAGAACAGCTTCACGTATTAGATATCAAGTGATGGCATATAACTAGGCTCTTTTTTATTTAGCAACTTCCGAAGTAGTTTCTTCTGTTTCAATATTTTGGAATGAATTTGAATATTATGATTTATAATAAGCAATGGGACATGTAAATTGCTTAAATTACTATCCATCCACCCCGACTTTGCACGTGAAATAGAAAATTATATTATACAACGAGGAGCAAATTATACACAAAAACCGTCCTCGACAATCTCTCTGTGCATATGGGAAAACCGCATGAAAATCCGTTTAGTAGATTATGAGAAAATGGATCACATACAGACCGATATCTTTTGGGTACTTTGTTATATATAAGATAAGATATATAAAACAAAGTACTTAAAAGCTGTAAAAGCTTTTTACTATAAGTGTTTTATAAGTTTTAGAGTTGTGACTTGTTGTATCAACTGATACTTTAAGTTATTATCATACGTTACTCCCTACACAATTTGTACGAACATCATCTGTGTGCATCAATATCGTTCTATTTTTTTATAGTGTAAGGGGGGCAAACAAATAGCTAGAATTTTGCGGTGACTACCCAAGGAAATGAAGATAAGAAGTACTAAACATTATTTCCGATATTATGATCGACGTTCACATCTATTTTGTTGCTTTGCAAGATCTCATTAAAATTATCAAATGAAACTGCATTTGATATACAAAACGTGAGTGTACACATACAAAGAATCTACGTAGGTATGAGCACTATGAATAGTGGTATCAGATGAAAAACAAACATCCCCGAAAAGGCCTGATTTCCATTGAAAATGATTGTAATTTTGTTGTTGTTTGAGATTTGTATTAAACTTAGGTATTTACATACACGACACGAAACGACATGAAACGTCGCAAAATCTGGTTGCAATGCTGAAAAGATCCAAAAATCCTGAAATCCAGGGGAAATTCCAAAATAACGAGTAACTGTGGGTGAGTGAGTGAGTGAGTGAACGTGATCTTATTGTACATGCTTTATACTACAATGATAGTCTCTTGATTAACTACTTTATATATCATCACTATTCAGACGTTATCATTAATGTTTTGAAAGTACGCGTCTCGTCTACAAAATCATTTAAGTAAAATAATATAATTAAAAGAAGAATTTACATTTTTTTTTTGTTTTTGTTACATTAAAACTTACAAGTCATATGTATCTTTAGAATCGTTATTTAAAATTCTACATATTGATATCCCACTTGTTTGTCTTTGTTTGGCTTGTGTTAGGTAAGAAAAAATTATTGAACTTCATGAATTTACGGCTAAAATCAGCCATTTTGTTCATAAACTGTCTTATGTACCTGGCATATTTTTCATTATCAAGATGAACGACACCCCATACTGGAAAATCAGCCAAACGGTACAAGCTATAGGAGGTATAACGATACACACACACACACACACACACATATGTATATATATATATATATATACATCCATAATACATACAAACTCTCTAAAAACAGCCCTCCGGTTCAAACATAATCCTTATGCATTCAGGTACAAACAAAATAACGATCAGGTCTCAGATACCAATAATTATGAAAATTTATATCAGTAAAAGTACTTCAACGTGGGTACTTAACCAGGTACTTCAGGTAGTCATTTGTTTATGAAATGTAGAGCGTCCAGTGTACGTGCACACGGTCATACAAACTTGTGGTTAATTACAGTGCACTGTAGACGCACGGAAAGAAACATCGCACGGCAACTCCACGCTCATCCTGTCGCGTCTGCTTCTAATGAACTGTTAGGACTTACCGAACATCTGTATCACTATAACATAAGCACTGTGTGACGCAGGTGCAATGAAAGAAGGGTGGTAAGTGGTGGGAGTCGCAGGGTACCAACGCGTCAGGTGTGACGTTGCGCCACGCGGCGAGCCAGCACCTGGATGTCCTCGTGTATCCCGGCCAGCTCCCGGTGCAGTGACCTGGACTCCGCCAGCAGCGCGTCCAGCCGCCGTGCCGCCGCCGACAGCTCGCTATCCTCGGCCTCCTCGTCCTGCTCCACGGATAGCGCGAGCTTCCCCAACCTATCCCTCTCGATAGCTTCCCGCACTCCACCGCCTCTCTTACGGAACTCTCTCAAGAGATCCCGTCGTAGGCTGCCAGATTTCTCCTCTTCCTCGGCCTCTCTCAGCTCGTCCGCGAGAGACCTCTCCTTTTTGAGGTCCTGGCACTCGCCTGTCGCGTCGTTTTCAAAACTCTGGTCGTAATCACTGTCCAGCCTCGTATCGAACGGGGAAGAAATCGTCGTAGATGTGAGTAGCACGCGCTGTAAGAATCTTCGTGTGTCTTCATCGTAGGGTCTGATGAGCCCGCGTCTGGGCAGCGGTCGGACGATGTCCTCTATACTCTCCGTAGCTGGGTCTCCCGGGCGGAGCAGGTCCAGTATCCTAGAGCGCGAGGACACGTCGAGCTTGGCTTTCTCCTGCACTGTGTAGCGCACGTCGTCTCTACAGCTGGCTTCGGTCGGCTCGGGCTCGGTCCGCTCCGGTCGGTGCGCGCACACACTCATGTCGTGCTCGGGCGAGCCGCGCGGACGCACTAACCGCGAGACGCTAGTCTACACATGCGATCGCGTATTGTTTTATTATTCACGTCGGAAGCCGTCGAAACCCGATTTCGGTGTTACGTAACCGCCAGCAGCGGGCAGACGAGGACTGCAGGCGCCGGCCACTTAATTCAATTTAAAGTCTATTTACGTTCCCGGTCGAGATAATTTTATTGTTGTTATTGGTTTGATGTATATTGTTACATTGTACTGTATCTGCAAATATCCAATTATCATTAGTACAATGATATTTTAATGTGCATTAGAGCTGCTAGAACAAACGATTTTCGACCGTAACTCATGTCATTAAGATAAGGTCGGGGAATAAACTTCTAAGGTCATTACGTACAATGTAATTAGTATCAATTTTGCATGTTGTTTTTCATTAACATTGTAAACAATAATGTTTTTCAAAAACCATTAAGACCGTTTAATCTAAATAACAGTGTTACTGTACTGTACAAAAAAAAAAAAAAAAAAACAACTACAAATTAATAAATTCAAAAAAAAAAATTAAGGAACGTTTGGGTTGTAAATGATATTGGACATACGAGTATATAGAGTTTTTGATAGGTGCCACACCCGGGAGTAAGACGCTCTTCTCAGGCTGTTTCGGGAGAAATTTTGTTTATTGATTAAGTATATAAATTTAATTGTATATTTTTATTATTTAATTCTTTTTGTTACCATTGAAATAATTGATGACTGCCCCGCTGAGTTTATTTCGCCGGTTCTTTTCAGGTCAGCGCAAGGGTTGAAGAAGATTTTTTTTTGTTGACGTTCAAAAAGTAGTTTTTATAATTCTACTTTTAATAAAAGCATTTTCGGTGTTCGTCGGAGTGTAGTGTTTTTTGGCTATGAACACATATCGCCCCCATTTAAGAATCGGGCTATCTATATCTATACTCGTATCTCTCAGGGCCATAGGACGGAAGCGAAGCCCTCGTCGGTATCAGTACTGCTGGTATTGTCGCTAGTGCGACTTACTCTAACTATTGTATCTGTGACTATGCCAAAAGTAAAAAAGTACGTATTAGTGACTCAAAGTAAGCCGCGAACAGAGCACAAACGTGAACCTACTGTTAGTATACCTACGTAATTTGTCTCACATTTTGCCCTTAGAGTGCTTTGAAGAATTGTGTGTCAACTGACATTTAGCATCTGGATGTTTTGCTCGATATTTTTTCTTTGGAGAAAATATTTACTTACGTATAAGTAAGATGTGTTGATGGAGAGCTCACAAGGATAGCTTGTCTCACTAAAAAAAAACAATTAAAAAAGGGATCGTAATCTGTCTGGATGACACACGGACCAGGTTTCTAGTATTCGGGCCCGATTTCCCACCTGTGCTATATATCTGGTCATAAATATTGTAAGAATTAAAAATAAAAAAATAATACATTTGAATTTGGAATCTCTCATTTTTATACGATCATTCATTGTGTTTTCTCATTTTAGCGCTAACACATTGTACAATATTTTGCGATATTAAAATGGGTGGGGAGATAAAATGTAATGGCTGTGATTGCATTACAAAAAGGAGATATGGAGCCAAGTGCAATTATTATATACTTGGTATTAGTCATGTTTGTGTACCGTTCTATTTATAGGTACAATGTGACTTCCTCTGTTTGTGGCAGAGAAAGATGTACGTATGTTCGCATGTTTGTGTACGAAAAAGTTGGCCAAAGCAGTAAGGGAAAGAA
Organism: Eumaeus atala; assembly: GCA_017140195.1. NCBI lineage: Eukaryota > Metazoa > Arthropoda > Insecta > Lepidoptera > Lycaenidae > Eumaeus > Eumaeus atala. Next base: position 41,264 of record JAFELO010001644.1, read on the forward strand.
TTCGAAGAAATCCTGTACAAAAGCAAAGACTTCATCTCGGGAAATGAAGATAGCACCTAGAACCTTATTTATGCCCAAAGCTCCAAGGCAGCTTCCCAATTAATCCACAGCGTGGGCATTATCCGACTTCAGTGGTGGTTTGGTGGTGTGCTAGCTACGAACGAGTGACTGAGCCATATTTTTGTAGAAAAGGTATCAAAAAATCGGCGCAAGTGTATCAATATATAATCTTATCGAGAGGGAAGCCCCCTAATAACACCAAGTTCAATAACCAAGTATGGTCCTTCTGGTAAGACTCGGCGCCGGGTTATAAAGCTCGGTAGACACAATCCTGGCTGGAAGCGAACGTCTCGGACTTCATCAGGGCTGAAGACTGGCTGTCGTCTAGTCCCGACTTTAATCCGCTGGATTATGATTTATGGTCATTTAGAGGGCACAGCTTGGCCATGATATATTATAGCCCCTTAAACAATCCATACGATTGTCAGCGAATGATTTCCAAATAGAGAGATTGCGTGCTTCTATTGATAATTGGCCTCAATGTTTAGATGACTACATTGCAGCCAATGGAGACAAATTCGAATAAGCTTTTATGTTCTTAATTGTTTTATACTTGTGTGTTGGCATGGTAAGACTATGGTACGTACAACCAAGAACAGTGGCAAAATTTCCTATTTTAATGATATTATAGTTATTTTTCGTTGCCTGAAAACACGGGTTAACAACTTTTCTGACAATCGATTTATTGCCCTCAAAGTTCAGTGCATGCTCAATTAATGAAAATCGTTTGAACCGTTTCTGAGATTCAGAATATGTGAGGTGAAGAATATACACACAAAAATTGCTCGTTTTAAGTTACAAATATAAGATTTTTCCATCAAATGCCAATCCACTACGAAAAAAAGTTATGATTTGTAGATTTTTGAAATCTTGGTTAGGTGCGTGTACCTTAGGATATATACTTAAAAATCCAAGCATTTTTTTAAATAATAATTTATTCATATTTGTGACTTTACTCATGATAGTTAGGCAAGCCGTAGTCTGGTGAGAGTCGGAGCTAATAACTCGAGATGTATGAATATGTATGAGACATGAGTCGGGTCAAGTGCGGCTCACCGCATTCACCGACAAGTATAAGCGTCATCATCACTCCATTTCAAGCCCCTAAAGAGGCTAAGTTTTCATATCAAACGATTCTCGATTCTGCGCAACTTTACGACACTTTACAAATAAACTAGCTGTACACCGCGGTTTCTTTCGCGTAAAATACACTCTAAGAGAACCACTTTTTCATGATAAAATGTATTTTATATCCTTTTAAAAAATTATAACACTGCATTGAAGAAAGACTTTGGCCATACATACAAACAGCACTTATAATATTAGTACAATACGAGGTAAGGCTGTCCGACTTTAGTATCGCATCTAAATTGAACATATTTCTTCGTTTATCCTATTGCTATATCAGATGATGTCAGGATAAGTTTCTCAATCAAGAGGATTTTACAAAGGCGCCAGTTTTTACGCAGAGCGGCCTTCGTCTGTCCTCTGCAACCCAAAAGGGAAAATCGGTACAACTCTAGATAAGGTCGAATTGATTACAGCAAATCTACTTTTATGGATTTTATCGCGGTTTGTTTAATTATTTAATTAGCCCGTCGTTTCGGAAGCTATACAGCAACCATGGTCACGGTGGACTGAGATGACAGATGTCAAATGAAATGGAATTGTTTTGATTGAAAATAGAATTATAAAAATTACTTTTCCAATGTCACAAAAAAATATAGCACAGGTTTAACCCTAACGCTGCCTTGAGAAGAACCGGCGAGACAAACTCAACAAGTTAAAATTTGCCTAAACTTAATATAATATTAATTATATCTGTGGACTTATCACAACACGTCAGCCTAGCCCTGTTGTAAGTACCGTGAGGACTTGTGCTAGACAACGGAAATATATTTAATATATTTTTATAAACGTAAGAAATTTGATATATTTAAGATTTTTTTTTACAGAGATACATATAATACATATACAAACATCCATGAACTAAGCGGGGTTCAAACCCGCTACTTCATGCGTAACACGCGGACTAACCGCCACGTTACCCACTGAGCCAGCCGATCGTCAAACTTAATAGATCTGTAAGGTCGAATTCAATAAGATGCCTGCTCGAATCCGAGTGTTGGATGCTTTCATTCACCGTAGGAGCACCCAGAAAACTTAATTTAAACTCACTGGTGAGACTCGAACCTGGACTATCAGAATGGAAAGCCGAAGCACTAACCATTAGAGTACGGCGGTTCTTTATCGACTTTCAACCCGCTACCAATGAATAAATAATACCCACCAATTGTACTCCAAAAAATATAAAAAGACATGTTTCTAAAACAATTTTTTTATATTATAGGATTTTTTTATATTGGACACAATATCCGCTGGAGGCGAGTTGCGATAACCGCACGCCGCCACGGCCCGCCGTGCGCAAGGTATTTCACTTTTGTTATAACCTAGATCCGTTTTATTGATGGCCGACTGAGCTCATAACGTTCAGCACACAGTTACTGTATTGTGGACTATCAACAGCGCCACTTTTATGCGTCTTCTCCATTTTTATTTCCTACCTAAAGCGGAACCGAAGCCCAACACAGCTGCATCGCATCGCCGATGCAAAAGAATTTTATTTTTAGCAAAAATATATATATTTATGTAATCATGTATTTTTAGCAAATTATCTCAATGCAATTCTATATCCTTTTAACCTAACCTAACCTAACCTAACCGCACGCCGCCACGGCCCGCCGTGCGCAAGGTATTTCACTTTTGTTATAACCTAAATCCGTTTTATTTTTATTTTTATTATTATTTAGCAAATTATCTCAATGCAATTCTGTGAGTAGGCTAACATTGAGATAATTTTACATTTAATATCCCTATATTCTATCCAGTAGGATAGGACTAGTACGTCTTACTAATATTATAAACACAAATTTAATATCCCCCTTTTTCCTATCAAGTAGGATAGGTCTAGTGGTACGTCTTACTAATATTATAAACGCAAATTATCTATGCAGTAGTTATTCCATCAGACGAAAACTACCAAGAGGATTTCGAGAAAATATAGCACAGATATAATAACAAACTTTTTTTTCGAAAAAAAAAAAAATGTTTGTGAATAGATTTAACGTGTGAAGCCGCGAGGCGTAGCTACTGATAATGCTTTGCTGCGTGTCAAGTGATTTAGCAAACAATACATTTATATGTTTATCGGTCCATTGTTCTATCCTCAGTTGTCTAGTGGTTAGCGCTACGTACAGGATCGAACCTAGACGACGCAATTCGTCGTCTAGGTTCGATCCTGAACAATGAGCTTTTGTAACTTAAGTACGTTTCCTGAGTGCTGTGTGAACGGTGAAGGAAAACATCGCGGGGAAACCCGGATACGTGTATTCGAATATCGACTTGATCCACGTTAGGGCTTAGTTTCTCCTCTGGGTTACTTGGTCAGGTGGCAGTCGCTCTGTGTCACTGGCGCCCTCGACAAATATCCTACGTCAGGTCGCCGACGCCGATATCATCTGATACAGACACGGCATGAGTTTAGGATGAAGAAGAAGACATTTTCTCCTGCTAATCACTGACATTATTCTTCACCGTAAAGTCTTTTTTTTAGGGTTCCGTACCCAGAGGGTAAAAAAGAGACCCCATTAGTAAGACTCTGAAGTCCGGTTAAATCTCATGAACCGTGTTAGCTAGACAGCTGAAATCTTTACATATGATGTATTTCTGTTGCCGCTATAACAGCAAATACTAAAAATATGTAAAATAATATTTAAGGGGGTATACAGCAAACATGCTTCCGTACCTTGTCTAGTTTTTATATAGTATGGTTGCCTCTTTATAAGCTTCCTGTCATATTCGCCAGCAAGCGGACGGGACATGTGACTTGCATAAGTATATAATGATGGCGTTAATTAATGAACAATTTATGAGTTATAAACACACACACACGGTCACGCATGAGGTGAAAGTTAGCACGGTACAGCGCACGCTCCACAAACCATGACCATCAACTTATTGATGGTAAACAATATTGTTGCTGAACTATTGTTAGTATAACTGCACAACAAACGAAGACAAACGGAGGCACGCTGTTGATTTTTTTATAGTATCCCCGGGCAAACGAGAAATGGGAGCCTTTTTACGACTACCGACGCTTACAAAAATCGACACTATTATAATGACGATGCGTTGCCCTCCTTTCGTCTACATTAATGGGCCACCGGCTACTGACAAACAGTTCGAACCTGTTAGAAGATGCAACCTTACGTCAGCATCATGTGAGCCAGTGGTACCCCCCGGTCGAGCCGGCTCAATTCCGCCGCCATGCCAAAAAATATTTCCTCTTGACTCAGATGGAAACGGACGCTGGTACGTGTATGATGCTTGTCGGTAGTCAAGAAGGATACATTTATTGAACTCTCTTTAAAAAACTATCTAAGGTGTATAAAAGCGTTGTGAAAGAAATTGAGCAGAAGAACCGTGTGAACGCTAATATAACGCTGAGCGTAGCGTTTTGATGCGCTTTCTTCGCTTACGTTTCTTGCCCACCCTTTTATTCAGAGTCATGTTCATTGTTAAAGAAGCATTCGGTGCCTTTTGGTGACCACCAACGTCCCCAGACATCAATCAACATACTTGTCGTTTCGACGTGCTATCCTTCCTCATTTATGGTACTGTGCGTACAAGAGGTACCGCCCCGGTGGTGCCGGCTGAAGTTTGTGGAGCATGTCACTACCGCGTGCTTTAATTCCTTACTGGACAGCACTTAGCTCATATTGCACTGGACTAATGAATAAGTGGAAAATATATTGTATGTTGTTATTGAGTGTTAAGATAGTACACATCTTTAATGCCAGTGATGCGACTTAAACTTCCTTGACCCGGTTTAACAAATTTCCAGGTCACTGGCTCTAAGTATTCCTCATCATCATTATCAGCCCTTATCGGTCCACTGCTGGACATAGGCCTCTTCCAATGAACGCTACGGTGGCTGATCTCCTGCTACTCCCATCCATCCCGAACCAGCTACTGCACGGAGATCGTCTTCCCAGCTGGTGAACGGTATACCAATACTTCGTTTTCCAAAACGCGGCCTCCACTCCAGAAACTTAGTAGCCCATCTGCCATCTAATCTTCCGACTGTGTGACCAGCCCATTGCCACTTCAAGTGGTAAGTAAGCACTTCTGCTCTCAGTATTACGTCATAATAAAGGTAATAATAATAATTTGTCTCCTAATAGTGACTATCGACGTAAGGCAGTTTCACACGTACGTTAAGTTGTCACGTGAGCGAGAAATGTCCCGGTCGTGCCGTCCCAATTGGGTCTTCTTACAGCTGAACAGGATATGCTAAAACATTGTTAGATTGAGTAAATTTAATTACACGATGGTATCTGCCGCTAAATTTGCTAACGTGATCGCGTCCGTAATTAATATTCGACCGACGGCAGTCTGAACGCAGACATCGAAATTTCATTATCATTTATCACCACTAACTAACGCAACGTTAATCCTATATTTCCTTTATTTGAAACAATTCGTTGCGCAAATTAAAATAAGACGCGATTATCCGGATCAAGCGATGAATTCGGCTAGAGCAATATTTGGGCAGGACACCCATCGTCCCCACTATGGTTCAAGCTGTGTCGTGGCAGTAGGGCTCTGTAGCTTGAGGCGAACCCAGGCGAAGGCAATTGAACCGAGGGGATAATCTTTGCATCCCTCTTATAAGAAGAGGAGGCTAAAGGGCAGGAGGAAGAGGCGCTTTTGCGCACGGGGCATGGGCACCTCTATCCATTGCACTATCCCAAAGTTGGTGGGGTTCTCTTGTGGCTTCACCACAATGGCATCCCTGTTGTGTAGGAGGCCCTTTGGGTAGTGACTGACCGTCGAGGTGCCCTGATGATTTGTTGTTCCGGGGCATCTCACCAAAGGCGGCGCTGATGGCACTGGCAGTGGTTTTTGTGGGCATTCGGCACTATGACGTGTCGCGAGCCCCACATACCACTGGACGCTCACCAAGGACCGGCGAAGACGCATAAATGCGTGCCCCAGCGTCAACAAAAAACAAGGATACATCGTACCCTAGTATGTTTCCATGTCTTGTCGTGGTGATGGGACTCAGTAGCTTAAAGTATCAGCCCGCGTATTGGGCGATTCCAATGGGACCCAAGGGCAAATTGCTATAATGCGACAAATGTACTGTGGTGTTTCGTGCGGTTTGTGACATTCCGCATAGGAGGGGAACAGAGAGCAATACATCTGCCTACCAATTATGCGGATGTCTCCAGACTCTGAACGCTATGCCTCTAACAACAAAAAATATAATATTAGTTTCATGGAAATAATTGCTGAATGAAATAATATAGTCAATACAAATCAGAATAGTCCGAATCGCCAAACTTTCCGTCTCCATAAACAAATCCGCTCCATAATATTATAATTGTGCACCAATCGTTAACCGGGAAGTGGATTAATACACTTGTTGACAATGTGATTTCGTTTTTACGTTAGTACATACGAGTATATAAATATTTTTTATAATTATGATCGAATTTCGATCTATGGACTTTGAACGATCACTAAACTCACTAGTTCATATAATTCGGCTGTTAAGTTCGTCCGAGTAGAGCGTGTGGAATGTTATTTTCTGTCGGGGCGCGACCGGATGCAATAGTAGTTTCGTCTATTTTCTTGGGTGCGTTTGTGTGTGAAATTTCTTTTGCCTGTTATTTTAGGTCGGTCAGTCTGTATTCATATGTTGCACCTATTAATTGATCCGCCTGCGCCTATGTGGGCCAGCGCGTGTCTATTATTCCAACTATTCTTAGGTTACCCACCCTTCTTTGGTTTAGTTGTTTTGTTTGTTTCCTTAGGTGGTTTTAAACAGGGTCATACCTCATTACTTAATTTTATTCTATTATTCTGAATATTCTATCTTGTAGACTCACATGATGCATTTGTCTCTTTTCTTGGATAAGCTGGCGCGTGTTAGTTGTTCCGTCTGGTATTTGATTGGTGTCTTGTGATGTGTGATTAGCGCTACGTTGCTATTTTGTTTCCTTCTTATTTAATTGTTTCATTATTTCTCCTGTGTGTGAAATAATTATGTTGATCGTTGTTCCTGTTTTATTGTGTGGGTTCACGTGAATTACATTGGTTGAAATGTTTTGTTTGATGGGTTTCTGTGTGTTGGTCATAATTGTTCTGTCATACATTATCTTGGGCATGTCCCCGTGTACTAATTACAGTTGATTGTGACGTCGCCGGCGAACACGTAATCATTCGTACAATTACGGTTATCATTATCACAGTTAACTAGTTATCAGATAAGTGATAACAGTCTACATAATGTAGATTATGAGCTGAAATTCGGCGTTCGCGTAATATCAGCGGTGGTCTGGGGTACCTGAAGCTAGCCTCCCACCGTTTCTGGGCTGAGTGGTATTCGAGACCTCTGCTGATCCTCGATCGAACCATTTTTTATCAAATTTTTTGTCTATCTTGATTGATCTGCGTAATTAATCGATTAAAAGTCTCCACGATTACACCAAATTCAATATTAAAAATATATACTTACAACTATGGTTTTATTTTTTGGTTTCTAAATTATGATAATGATAGCAACTGAACCTGCATATAGCTTGCGATATTATTGCATTGTAATAATTAGTTGGACTGTCGCGGCATTATCATCAGTCAGTGACTGCTCATATCCGTCGGAGCCTAATTTAACATTCAAAGAAACATACTAGAGATCCCTGCTTCGCCATCTGTCCATTGGTCAACACGGCATTCGATTTTGAGAAAATTGAGAACATACATACTTACAGCTTTTAGGTACTATGTTTTATAATATGTATATACTGTAGTGTGTGGATTGACTTCAGAACTCTCATATTTAAGGGCTTAAATATGAAAATTATCTGAAAAATAATATTAATTCTAACCGGAAACGGAATCTACTCACCCGGGAGGAGATTAGCCTCGCCGTGGTTGTGAAATATTTACGCTGTATACCAGAAAGAGGATTTTTGTACTGGCTATACATAATGCATTTGTAACATTTTAAAGTATGCTTTATGATTTAGATTTTTGTCACTATGTAGGTAAATATCCTGGCAGTATGATTTTTATGTAGCTTAACAGGAGAAACGAGAAATTTTAGCAGTCGGTAACTAACAACCGCACTGCTAGTGATTATGTAGAAGTGTTGCCCTGTAACCCCTCCCTCACATTAAGCCACTAGCCGTTCACAAACTGATTAAAACGCGACCGTGTACCTAATATTTTTAAGGCTGTATCATGTACAAAGAAAGTAAAGAAGAAGTAGCACCCCGGCCGTGTCGGCCCGACTACCACTTGGATCTTTTCTTAGCTTCGGCAACAGATAGAAATCGGACGGTACTAAATATGTTGAGTATGGGGGATGAGGTAATAATTCATAGTCGCACTAGTGGACTCCTGCCATGGATTGTAAAGAAACGTGAACGCGCATTATCCTGATGGAACAATGCTTTTCTCCTCAATAAACCTGGACTTTTCTTGTAGGTTACTCTCCCAAATGTCGCAACAGGTTACTCTAGCGATCAGTGTTTATTGTTAAGGAAATACGCCAGAATAATATACTCTGCATCCCGAAAAACCGATGATTTTGCCGGCTGATAAAGCCAAGCCTTCTTTGGGGTGGGTGATCCTACCCTTCCCACCATAGTTCAAGCCCTGTCTCCAATCCAATCGAACCGATGGGGCTGCTCTTTGTAACACTATTATAAGAAGAGGGGACAAAAGAGAAAAAGGAGGAGCGCTTTTACGCACGGCAAGTGGGGAGGACAGGAGCCTCACTTGCACTGCCCCAAAGCTAGCGAGGTTGTCATGTGGTGTGGGACAACCCCATCTATGGAGAATGCGTCCGTTCCTTAGGAGACTGGCTAACCGTCGAGGTGACCTGTTTATTTGTAGTTCCATGGCACTTCACCAATATCAACACTTGTGGCGCTCGCGGGGGTTTTGGTGGGAAGTCAGGAAGAGGTAGTGCCATACTGCATAGGAGACACTACATCCTCCTATGCAACGGAATTGGGCGTAAAGTGAAAGCGTCTCTATCGCATTTTTTGCGGTTTGTGAGTATCCGAGGGGTGGGGGGGATTACAGGAGATCAACGCATTTGTGTTACAATCATGCGAATGTCTATGGGCGTCGGAAGTCATCAAAATGCTCCGAATTCTCGTTTGCCCCCTTATGCTACAAAAAAAGTCAGGATTATAATGTGCAGCGAGTCACATACACCACTAGACCCTACTCAGTGCCAGTGATGGCGCGTAACAAATTCCTCTCGCTAACAATAAAATAGCGTGATCCTACCCTTTCCAATTATTTCGACTGTGCTTAGGTCTCAGGAGTCCAGTAGTAAAGGTTTCATCCACGGTTATAAATCTTTTTAGTAAATACGATTGGATCAGCTTCATACAAAACTTCAAAGGAGCACAACGCATCGGCATAGTAATTGTGCGGATGTTTATGGGCGGCAGTAGTACTCAAAAGGCTCCGACTGCTCGTTTCTCCCCCTATCAATAATACGTATGTTGGTACTAACTATAGCAGCGGTAAGTTGTTGTTTTTTTAGTATAGAAGGGCAAACAAGGAATAGGACGTCGAGTACCGACGCCCTTAGTCATCCGCACTATTGTCATGTAGATGCATCGCCCTTATTTCTCCGTCTGGGCCATGAGCTACTCAGATACCGCACAAAAAGCGACAGATATGTGTTACTTTACGGCAGTTTCATGTGAGCGAGACGTGCCGGACTTATTCGGCTGCTCAGCTCTTTGTCCCCTTATATTAAAAAAAAAAACTTTCCATCAAATGGCAAGGACTTGGTGTGCCCAGGCTGTAATTATCGGTTTGCGTTCACAAAGAGCCACGACTTATCGAAATTCAACGACCAAGCGCACTGCTGAATGTGTAATTAAATTCTCAGACCGGAGACGTCGCACCTACGAGTAGCTCTGCAGATGTATGCAGAACGATCGTCTTGATATAATTCATGGATTCAAGGCAGAATGAGAAACTGGTAAGAAGTTTTAAGATTTTGAAATAAAAAAATAAAAAATAAAAATATACACTCACAGTGCCCCGCAGAATGGAAAACCAAAAACATAAAAAAATGTTATCTAGAACTTAATATATGGTTTATTTATTGAAATGAATTGCATTTTTATGCAGCCTAAATACCCAAATTCTAGCAAGATGCGAGGAAATTGTTCTGGTAATAATTTATACATGTCTGCATGAAAAACATATACTTTGCGCGCTCCATCCCGATATAGTTAAAGACACTTTTTTTATACACAAAAATGTGCTCAGGTTTGGAAACCGGTGTTGGGTACCATGTATTGCATGCCTACCTAGCTTATGCCGAACCTAAACAATTTGGCGCAGCCTAAAGGTACACGATGTTTTCTAGTATCTATTTATGTCTTAGACTATTGTCGATGTCTTTAGGGTTGCGGTCAAATAAATGTTTTTCATTCTTCCTTTCTATCTCTTGATTACTCAAAGATGTTGTATATGTGCATGTTATATATCATACACATTGAATGTTTAAGCCTATAACTCGGTTACTGAACGATGTATTAAAATATAAACACACGCTAGTTTTAAGATAGACCTGCCTTATTTCACGCTGTCTATCCACCATCCAACAAATATAAACTATTAAACTAGTGGTACTACTCACACCCTCATTGTTTTGTTAAATTACATACACTCTTACACGCCAAAAATGAATATTATAAAGCTGAAAATATTGTTTATTTTAACGTTCTTATAATCTCGGGAACTACTGGTTTAAAGAAAATCAGAATTACATAGCCCGATTATCGAGAAAGGCTATATTGTACGCTGTGACCAAAAGGAGCGGAGTACGCAGGTTATGCGGGTTAAACTGCAAGGCGCTACTAGTCTAATTTACATAATATGGGAACTATGCTGTGGAAGGAGAAGGACCAGCAATTTCTTATATTAGTAACGATATAAATGAAATAAAATAAATAAATCAAGCATTAAAATAATTAAATTTTAACGTTATTTAACACTACCAATGACGTAAACATTGAGGTTTCAAAAATAGAACCAGTGACGCTATTAGTCATAAATTACATTTAATAATAGGCCAGGGACAACATCTTCATAAACAATGGATAACATATTGATTAACTTTAATAGGTTTCGTCATTTAGTTGGTTAACACAATTCCCATCATTTAGTCCCGGTACGGAGTAATGAATGATACACGGTAGTACAATAACAGACCTGAAATTTGTTTTTTCTCTTAAAATTAATTTTGACTATAGTCAAAAATTAATACCACATATCTATGCAGATAATTGATTTATACAAATACACGAGATACTATTTCATAGTCAACGGTTATTGTAAAGCATTACATAAACATTTTTTTTTTGCAATATCAACATAACGTGTACGATTTTAAGTCGTTTTTATAATGCAGATTATTTTTAAGAGATGTACAAAATTTAAATACAATTCGTCGAAACCTTACGCCACATGCGTTAAGTTGTTGTTACAAAGTTCAAAATTTGACAGTTGCACATCTTTTAGATGTACTGTTTTGAAGAAAGTAACTAAGAAAATTGATATATAGATATCCACCTACATCTATGTAGATATAAATGGGTATAATCCATACCGTTTACGGGTTGAACAGTATATAATAGCGTCAATCCAGACAGAGCTTTGCACTCGAGTATAAATATAGAACAGTTCATTATTAAAATATCTGTGGACTGCGACACGGAAAATTGAACTCTGCACTGACCTCAGGTTTCATGATTTATTTAGTAGTATTTTTGGTAAATTATCGGGTATAACTTGTTGTAGCAATAGAACGTGACAACTTCGTATAAGTTCGACTCAAAACTACACTTCAAACAATAAACAACTAAAAATATAAAAGTTTATTCGAAGTACGCACTCACTCTTTCCACGGGGAAATTCTTCGCTGGCAATCGTATGTGTTGTTTTAGGGACTCCAAATTATCACAGCGTTTAGTGTAGGCTATACTCTCTAAAATTAACCATAAATCATAATCCAACGGATTAAGGTCGGGAACAGACGACGGCTAGTCCTAAGCCCTGATGAAGTCCGAGACGTTCGCTTCCAACCAAGACTATGTAGACCGAGCTATGACCCGTTGACGAGTCTTGGTGGAAGGACCATTCAAGGTTATTGAACATGGTGTTATTAAGGGGTGTAAGTACCTTCCCAAGAATAGTATCTTGATAGACTTCACTTTGATATCTTTTTCACAAAAGTAATATTTTTCATAAAAGTATGGCGCAGACACTCCTTCATACCTAAGACTCCTCCAAACCATCACTGAAGTCGAATAATGCCCACGATACACTCTGTAAACTAATTAGGAGGCTTCCTTGGAGCCATAAGCATGACTACCGTGTTTGTTAAAATATTGTTCAGTTGTAAAAAAATCTCATCCGTAAACAAAATGTTTCTGAGACCACCTTTTTCGCACCGATTCCGTAGTTGTTGCGATCTTAGCACCGTATTCATATTTAATTTATCAATAAAGAAATAACCTGTGCGTCCCTTATGGGCTGCAAGTCCCAAGTCATCTCTTAAAATATGCGGCTTGGTTCAAGGCGCTATCTTCAGTGCTCGAGATAAAATCTTTTGCTTTCGGACAAGATTTCTTCGAATACTTTCCCTTCCTGCTTTGCCCATCTTTTCGTACGCTCACTACGTGGATCTCTTTCTATGTCACAAATAGAGGAAGTTTCATTTTAATATCATTCACATATTAATATAGCGGTACAAAATCATTTGTACAGTACAGAAATGTATGGACAGTTTTAAATATTGCGTTGTTGTGTTTCACCTACTTTGCGATCTACAACCTACTGTGTGTTTAAGATCGCAAAATATTATACGATGTATTTGCGACAAAATGAAAAAACACAATGAACAATCGAAAAAAAAATGACAGATTCCAAATTCAAATGTATTTTTTTATTTTTAAATATAACAGTATCTTCAGTAGAGAAGCCAGCAAAAAATCTAGGAACAGAAGGTCAAACAGGGAAAATCTCTCTTCTACATTTGAGATTCGCATGTGCGAGGAGTTATTAGAGAAACAGCAGGTGTGGCAGACATTATACCGTACCTGATGATGAGAAATTGAAACCGGTCGTAAATGTAGAAATTATATTTACTAAATTGTATAAAATTATTTCTAGATCTCCGCAATTGAGATTTGCTCTACCACGAAATCTGTTGTCTTCCATTTTCGCTACAACCGCCATCGCCTTTTTCATTATTTATGGATTTAGAAGAGATAGTGCCATGTTGTGTCGCTGCCAATTTTTGTCAGCATAACCGAGGAGGTAGTCCCGGTCAAATAATACTACCATGAAATGATAGCTATGCTGTCATATGTCGTACTATTTGTGAGTTTAGTGGCCCTTTTTCCTCCAAGGAAGGACATCTGCGCAACAAATATGATGATGTCTATCAACGGCGATAGTCATAAAAGACTTCAAAATATACTATTGAATAATTATAATATGGGACATATACACTACAAATACGACGGGTACGGTCGCTATTTACGCGCAGTCTTAGGATGGATGGATCTAGTTGCTAGAGCTACATGTGGTACGAAACCCTCGATATGCGAGATTGACTCTTACCTGGCTGGTTCTTAGGGTTCCATAGACAAAGGCAAAGACGGAACCCATAATAATTTCATCATATCAAATTCATCACGTCATGCTGTTTGTCCGTCTATATGTCACAGACGCTTCACTCGGTGATTATGGGTACTGGACGTTAAAAATTTGGAAGGTACTTGAAATATAACATCATTAGGGGTAGGCACTCCTTATATGTACAAATATAGCCGTGTGTCGTTGGAAAAGGTTTTCTAAGTGATGTGAAATTTTACAGGTTTTTTTTCGATTATGCTACTAGTGTGCTATATATAAGTTTTAAACTAACGAGGGGAAAATTGTAAAAAAGTGATTCAATAAAAACTTTAAACGAAATTTTTTTAAACAAAATAGAATTCGTAGTCTAAAAGATACGATCGCACTTGGCCGTTTTTTTGCTGCCTGTGTGTCGTTAACGTAAATAATATATTGGCAAGGGCTGGGTATTTAACAAGTATCTTCGTAGAAATCATGAAATATTTGTCCGTACTCATATTTTTGCTACCATTACGAAATGCATACAAATACATTATCGACTGTCCTTAAATCAAGCGTATGCGATAAGTATTTATGAAGATCATTATTATATACTAGTTTACACTCGTTGCTTCGTGTTAATGGTCAAGATGTCTTCGGTTAAACTGGCAGTTTATAAAATATGAATTTCGCATAAGTTTTCTGCTTCGTCGCAGTATCTTTAATGGTCTTGGCGAGTATATGAATTATCTGTACTTCTGTATACGTGCAATACATTATTGCATGACACTGACCGGTGGAACGACTCAAAGTTGTCGCCGTACCTATAATAGTTCTTTCGTATATATAAATTATGCGTACCTTAGTGTGTGTATAATGTCCACAAAAGAACTACTAAAAGTTTTTTTTTGTCTTTGCCTAAAGATAAATAGATTCCTTCGTCAATTTACAACTGCCTCGTGGTCCATTTGTAAGCATGTTCAGCCACAGACGCAAGGTCCCGGGCTCGAATCACTGGTCGGATCAAACAAAAAGTGCTATTAGGATTTGAAAAATGTCTGTCCGAAGAAGTTGGCGATGGTGGTAGAAGGAAGTTGGCGGTATAACATCCGCGTGTCACGGAGAGCACGTAAAGCCGTCGGCCCTGTGCCTGGTCTCTCTCCAGTTGTGTCGGATATCCGTCCCATCGGGATAGGGGAATGAGGGAATAGGGAGTGCATTTGCGTATGCGCAAATTCTTGTACACTATAGTATGTCCCGCGCAGATGGCTCTTCTCAATAGACACGGCTGCTGTAGCCGATATTCGGCTAGGACGATGACATTATATATATAAATATCATTATATCTATATATACAAATAGTTATGACATTTGCTATATTTTCATACATAAGACATTAAGATCTAAGAATCTGCATATCATTATGGAAGAGATAAATTTACTCATAATAATGAATAATTTCAGTCAATCCTTGCCTAAGACCATGATGAGAAGGTGCTATGAGTCTTCGTCACTGGCGAGTTGGTATGCAGGGAGTTATAAATGCGAATGAAGCAAGGCAAATGTGTAAGTATCGTAATATGTGAGAATCGCTTCTCTCTGTCTATCTACCCAATCAAGCGTAAAGATGTGTTGTTGTGGTCAATTTCCTATCATCATATGTAATAAACAAGCTTCACTTTTGAAATTAAACAGTAGATATTAATTTAAGCGCCGGTCCTTCGATCTATGAATCGAGCGGTGCTGGGGAATAGCAGCGAAATATCCACTAAGCGAGATCCAGCGAGATGTTCTGGTAGATTATCATAACATTAATACATGAAGCAAAAACTTTGGATTCCCTTTTACGAAAAGTGCGCAGACGGAGTATTAATTTTGGCATACTTATAGTTAATATGTGAAAGAGAAAACTTCCGTAACACACAATTTGTGACAAGGATATGACGGTTTTACAGTACAAACGTTCGCGTTTATTATTCATTATTAATATCAGTGGAATATTCGATTGAAACTTGTACTAGTTATCGCGTTTGAAGGTGTACATTTGATGACTGGACTCTCTGCGTCTGATGACGACACAATAGAATGTTACATTAGTCCTTATAATCTGAAACAGTTCCAAAGATACTCTTGTGTGTGAAGAGCCCTCGAACTGTCGAGTGCTCCTCGAGTAGGAGTGGAGAGGGGGCGGCCAGGGGGGCGGGGGGAAGGAGGCACTCGTCGCAATCAGCAAGGGAAGGCTCTGGGCGTCAACTTGAGAAGTCGGTGTTGTTCTAGGACCTGGTGTACATTGGTTCGAGACTGATACCGTCTTTAGAGGGGGTTCAAACCCTTATCTGTGAAAATCACTTTTAATTATTTTTTTTAATTTTTGTTAATTTTGCTCAAAGTAATTTGTTGTTTTGGAAGTTTATTTAAGTTACATACTGAGGATATATTAGTAAGTAAGTTATAAAGGCAAGAAGTATGTATGAATGTGTATTATTATCTATTATATTAACTGTACTACGTAGTTTAAGGTTTATAAAAGTTTTTGAAAAAATATATTTATACTAATAATATAAAGCTGAGGAGTTTGTTTGTTTGAACGTGCTAATCTCAGGAAATACTGGCCGGAATAAAAAAAATATTTTTCTCTTGAACTAGTTAATTTATCAGGAAATGTTATTACACCGTGACGGTATGGATAATGGGACTGGAACAACGCGGGTGAAACCCCTCAGTGATGCTGGCAGAATATAAGTCTTAAGCCTTTAAAAGCCGGACCATAAAAAATGGATCGCCGGATATCGGTGACCCCAAGGCGTTCAATGCGTTACTGTGTACAGCTTGTACTTTTATTATACAACATCCTATATCAATTAAAGTAATGTCATATCAATTTTAATTATTTTCGATGCTAACAGGTTTTGAAAACCTTAAATATCTATACTATCTAACATTATAAAGAGGAAACAATTAATACTTTGTTTGTTTGCATTGAATAGACTCCAAAACTATTGGAATGATTTGAAAAATTCTTTGCCATTAGAATTCTACATTATCACTGATGGATATAGGCTAAGTAACATTTTCTAAAACGTTTTGATCATTATGCAAAATGTAACCATGACAATAATATTTGGATATAATTACTTAAATGTGCAAATCATTGACAACGAGATGTCTCGGCGTTATGTCATTACTCGAATTTGTCGTCATTTTAATGGAAATGTTTACGAGGCCGAAATGGAAATTTATCATTTCTATATTTTTATAAACAAGGAAATTTTGCCATATTTCGTGAAATATCTATGCGAAGCCGGGACGGACTGCTAGTAAATTACATTCCTGACAATCAATGTAACGTGGGATTTAGTGACAAATATAGTTGCTAAAACAACTAACTAAGTAACTGTACCCAATCTAAGTGTTTAATTTAATGTGGCTACCAGGACTGCAGGAGCCCAGTAGATATGCGCTATATACCAACATTTAATTTTATTTTATGTCTCAATTATCTCGACGCTACACGTAACCTGTCAGTTGCGAATTTTAGGGTACGCATATTTGATACCAGAGCCTATGTCACTGCAGATTGGAGCTGACAAGGAGACTTAAGATTAGCTAGTCTACGAAAAAGCCGTGGAACTAGAAATAAGCTTTTTGCGTATCAGCTACAGTAGAGAGTATATTTACACACATCATATTTGGTTCATACCGCACAC
>JAFELO010001644.1:58882-69791 GCA_017140195.1 Eumaeus atala
CTTACCACTATCGACGCCCATATACATGCATATGTGAGCGAGTACATCCCCGTACGTGCGGGCCCTATTCCGTTACACAGGAGGACATAGTGTCATGCAATATGCATGGCGCTACCTCTGCCTAATTTAAATATAAATATTCTAGAATATACTTTAACTTATACTTTTCAGTAAGAGGTAGTGCTATGCTGCATTGCAGCCGAGTAGTGTTGGCACGACCAGGGAGGTATCTCGCACTCACATGACACTGCCGTGAAGAGACAACTGTTGTCGCATTTCGTGCGGTTCGTGAGTATCCGGTAGCCCAATCGAGAGGAGGATGAAAGGAGAGCAACGCATCTCCATATGCAGACATCTATGGGCATCAGCTCTTATATACTATAAAAACAGTACTTTTATGTTAACAAGACCTGCCACATTACTACTTCTATCAGCCTGTGGTATTCTCTATGTCTCTAATATAGGACCGGTCGGATCATTTCACAGCCAGCTCGCCTCCGTACTCCCTCCTAGGTTTCTACCCTCCACTATGTAAAATTTTTGTAAAACAGCAAACGATAGCAATGCATAATTCAAGTGGCGCTGTAGAGGTCTCGTCTCGTCGCTGTAGAGCGGAGCGCCACATTTTCGCTATTCTGTAGGAGTTTGTTCATTTTACTATTTCGTAATCTAGCCCGGCTGTATCACTCTGTGAGTAATTCAATGCAGAAGAGAGAGAACCTTTTCAGATCTAAATCCTAAAAAACATAAATAAATTTATATAATATGTAATATATGTGTTGAATAATTGTATTGAAACAATTCATGGGTTTATCACAGTTTCTTTGAGTACCAGCAGTCCGACCCGGCTTCGCACGGATATTTAATGAAATATGGCAGAAATTAAATAAATGAAATATATTAAATATGTTTGTACCTGGGTAGACCACGCTGACACACCATGATCAGATTGATTGGGTACTGTCTGAAGGTGACGTCAGGGGACACCGCAAGCGGCGTGTCTGTATGAAGGATCGCTATGTATGGCATTCCGTTCTCTCTGCCTACCCCATTAGGGAGCTGGCGTGAAGATGTGCGTGCGTGTGTGTGATTTACAAAAATCATTGATTTACAACAATATAATAATTATGAATTTTAATTTAGGCCTCGTAAACATTACACATTACAATGGTAAAAAAATCAATTTATGACAGTAAATCGTCTGCCACGACAGCTAGTTGTTACATTGTATTATCGAAGTTTTCATAATCACCATAACGTTTTAGAAAGTCTTGTGTAGCCTCTGTTCAACATTGATAATGTAGGATTCTAATGGTAAAATATTTTTTCATGTCGGTCCTGTGTTTTCAGAGCTTATTTCCTCAAGAATTTGTTTTTTTTTTTTCATTAGCAAATGTTTCCTTTTTATAAGATACGGATTTTACGATTCCAAAGTTTTAGAAGTTTTAACATGGTTTCGGGTGGACTGATGTGGCACGATAGCTTCTGAAATGTCCGGATTATAGAATACTTTAGTTAGCCGTGATCAAAGCCGTCAAAGTAATTTATTATATCGTATTACACGAGTAGGTCTAAGAAATCTTTAAGTTAATAGTTTATACCGTCCCAAAAATAAGTATAATAATATTATTATACTTAATGAAAATAAAGATAAATAGAAACTTGGGCACATTGCGACTCGCACCCCTAGACTATTTCTATATCATAAAAAGAAAATGTTATCTTTTGTAGTTGTTTTGTCTTTGTTGTTGGTTTGTCCACGCGGTCGAAGTCGCGGGTAACAGGTAGTTTATGATAGTTTTAAGATTATGGTTAATATAAATATACCTTTAAGTAAGTAATTGGCAATATCCGAATGGGTAACAACAAATTCCTTGCTGATGTGTTCACGAAGGAGTGTTCCGATGTATACGACACCGCCCTAAGGTGACAACTATCCTGTCGCGTTTCGTGCGGTTTGTGCGCTGTAGCTGATGGATGGAGGGGAGGAGAATAGAAGGGCAACTCATCTACAAATAATAATGCGGAGGGCTATAGGCGTCTTTGGCTGAAAAATCTCATTTGCCCTTTGCTATTTAACATACAAAATAAATTGTATCATTTATGGGCTTATGGCTATAAATATAGACCTGGATGAGGGCAGCATTTAGTCACTTTCCAGACTTCTGCATATCTCTCTGACTACAGAGCCGGATTAAGCTTTAGTGGGTCCCGGGGCTTGGGGCCAAGAAAACCCCAGGGCCCGAATTTGGTTTATAAATGCAAATTAATTATCAGTCTTTTTCAATTAACGTATTTAATTTAAATATTATAGAACACTAGCTGTATCTGGCATATATTGTAATGTGTCTGGCATGTCCTGTAATGCCACGTCGGCACTTCAATCAAATATATAACGGGGCGAGATCAAATATGTGTTACTTCTAGTGGTATTCTAGTAGTAGTAAGGCTACAATGTAGCCTTGCTGCATTGTAGCGGTGTTGGGCCGGCACGACCGAGGAGGTAAATCTCACTCACATGATAACGCCATAAAGTGACATCTTCGGTGTCGCGTTTTCCTGCGGTTTGCGACTATCCGATTTAAGCGGAGGAGGGAAGAATGGGAAAGTCATCGGCATTGTTATTCTGCGGATGTTCATGGGCGTCATTTTTTTCAGTAGGATCAGATCCCCCACCCCCCTTAACCTAATATTGTCTGTATATTGACGAGATAAAGATATTGACTACCTTCATTGAGGTACTTCGGATCTATGAGCAACAGTAAATCTCAACGATGTTGTGATCTATAAAGAATTCTTCCGAAAATTTGGGTTATTCTAAAAGGTTCCACGTTTCAAAAACGAACAACGAAGCTCCTGTTAATTTTAGAAAATAGATATCGAGACCTGGGGTGGATGCCCTCCGACTTCAGGTATAAAAGGATCTATTTTTGTGTTAAACACAATAACTTAATAAATAAAACAAATGGTCCAGCACTTGTAGTGGCTGTGTGGTCAAGGTGTTTCGTCTCTCGTGATCAGGACTACCGTAAAAAAAAAACCTGAACCGTCGGTGATCATAAAACTGAACCGTCGGTGATCGTAAAACATCTTAATGAAGCATTGCAAATGAAGCAAAAGCCTGCTTTATTGAAAATTTCCTGTTTTTTATTGCCTACCTATATAATCTAATTTGATATCTTGATGTGATTGTGGCACTCCGTTCCATCTGCCTCTGCCCCTCTGCCTATTAGGGAACTGGCATGGAGATATGTTGTTGTTGTTGGTAACTTCAAGGAAGATCAATAGTGTTTATGTCTATGTAAATATAGTAAAATAAATTAGGCACGTATACATACATGTATGTATGTATATTTATAACGAATCAAGCGTAGCACATACTCATTACATATGTTTAATGTAGCACCCATTGACTCTAGAGAATAGGTGCTAAACTAAAAATATTATCACTAACCCATTAATACTGATATCTCATGTAATACGTTTTACATTACCGACCCGAAGGTCGGATTCTTCGTAAAATGCTTTTAGAAATCGCGTCGACCATTCTAATTTGAATAGCCAAAGTTAGCAAATACTCAAACTTCTATAAAGCTTTGTCTGATAAACTAGTCAAGGGTAGTGTTAGAGTCTTCACCCATTCTTTATCAAAGTCAATGTTTTCGTCTTGCTTATGCGCGAGGATTTTTTGTTGTAATAATAAAAATTGAGAAAATATATTTAAAGAGCGCTATGAAGAAATATGTGTCTACTCAGGCGCTCAGCGTAACGCTTTATGCCTTTCTAAACGTAGGTCGCTACGCATCCTTTTGTCTAGAATTCTAGTTGTAAATAAAATTAATAGTTGTTGTGTGTCGTGTCAAATCAAATTGTGTGCTCGTCATTAAGTTTAGAAGATCAAATTGAATAATTGGCATAAGTTGAATTTATTGGGATTTTGTTCACATAGTTGTGTAAGATCGATGTAGTTTATTATATTTCATATCTTCGCGGCCCCACAGAAGAGGTGACTAAAGAGCAGGAGGAGGTGGCTTCCTTTTAGCACGCGGCAAGGGGCGAGGATGGGAACCGACATTAAGACAGTGCACTGTGGTGAGACCATATCGGAGGGGTTGTACTGTGGTGATAATGCATCAGCTTCATTGTCGTAATGACAGGATGGCGATACAGGCGACATCTGAAGTATCTGCGAAATAGCGTACTAAGATGTCATCCTTTTATAAGTTAGACGCGTTGTAACTGGAAAGAAGCAGAGTACCGAAAGAATCTGCCCATCCATTGGTAAAAAACAGTAATGTTACAAAACATTGTTGATACACGTTGTCGACACAAATAATGAACATAAATAAACGGCGTGTAAGGAGACATTGTTTACGTATAGTTTGTTATTTTGTTGATAACATTTTTGAGTATGGCGACCCCGGCTGTCGGCTGCCGACGCATGCGCGGGTGGTGCGTGGTCGATACGCGCCGCACGCCGGGCAGTCCGCGCCGCGCCGGGCCCCCGAGAGCCCGCGCTGCGGCCATGTGGTCGCGCGCGTGTCTCACCGCGCTCATCGCCTTGTTTCTCTCCACCCTCGGATATGCCGAGAAGAGCAAGTTCTGTAAGTATCCCCCACGTTTACACCTCGCTTATTGCACCCCCTTTTCCGTTGTTTCAGTTATTTTTCGGCAATTTTCTTCAACCGGCGTCCGTAGCGCGCCCTCTGTCGGGTGGCGGTAAGGCGGTTTGTGGTTGCTACTCCATTTTGAATTTCCGCGTTTTAAATCGTTAATCTTAGAGATATGTTATGATAAATGATGGCACACATCATCATACAACACTACAATAAATAATTGAATAAATCATAATGCTAAATTTTCTGAACTTTCAACCTACTTTTGAACTCTTTTTAAGTCTGGTATGAATGTAGGTTATGATGGTAGGTATGTGTATGGAAGTATATACCTTTACGTACAATAGACACCGCAATGGTTTCATCGTATATGTAGGCTAGTGACCTGACTGGTGTGGCGCCGTAAACACTAGACACAACTAGCTCACGGCCCGCTGGCCGTAGCGTACTACATGTCACTGTCATTATTGCCTTGCTTACAGCGGCGGCATGATTAAACTAAATAGAGAGTTTTATAACATTATTTAAATCTTATTAGATCTTACAAGGAGTATCTCAATTATGAGTCAGAGTATTGTTATCAATCCTACTTTACGTTGACTACTTATTAGACTTATATTAGGCTGATAACTTCACAGTCGCTCTGCTGTGTATTTTGATGCTGATGGCATTCACAGAATTTTGCAAATCGTAACATTTTAAATTGGGCTCTACGTACCGTACGTAGAGCTATGGACCGTAAAATATGTTATAACACTTCAAGTAATTTTTAGCCGCTTTTATTAATAAATCAATGCACAAGACAAAGTTACTGACTGACAAAAAAACTGGAATACTGACATAGAAACTAATATGAATACAAAAGCAAGTGATAATTAAATTATATTTCGGTTAACCTTTTACATGGTAGTTAGTTATTCACACGATATACTATCAAAGATTACTAAAATATTTGTTGAGCTTCTGCCAGCCCTCAGTCAGCCTAGTGGCTATTTTATCTACCGGTCCAGGACCTGAACAATGTCTGGGCGGTCCAACCAGGAGTACCGCTTCCCCAGGCCCCAATTTCAGCACCTTGTCAGTAGAAACATGACTGGCAGGCGGAAAACTGGAACTCCCAGAACTGGCGGCGACTGACATCTCGGCTGGTAAACCTGGCACCGATAATTGGTTCTCACTTGTTGATTGTCCAAAATTACAAACATAAAGAAGTGATCCCGTGCCTCCCCATCTCAATACAGCTAAAGTGTTGCCAAAACGTGTGATCTGCAATGGAATTGCTGTTACAGCTTATCCAAGATACTCAACGCTCCAACGATTTACGACCGTTTTCAATATTTTCCATCCATCCATCTATGCATTTGGCAGATTAAGATATAATTTTGACATTATTTAAAATTCGAAGTATGTCAGAATTAAATTTTGACATTATTTAAAATTCGAAGTATGTCAGAATTATATTTTGACATTATTTGAAATTCGAAGTATGTCAGAATTAAATTTTGACATTATTTAAAATGCGAAGTATGTCAGAATAATATCGTCATAAGCCCTATGAACAACGTTCGTGTTTATTCAAGAAAGTCAATAGAATCAGTGGGTAAGGGTAAATGATTAATGTGCCAACAATCAAAATGAGTTCCGTTCAGGATTCTGATGATAATAATATTAATTAGTCATTCATCACGGAGGGCCATGAACATCATCATAATTACTATGCCGTTGCGTTACCGACACTGACGATGTTATTTTATGCCGGTATCATGTGAGCGAGAGGTAACTCCCCAGTCGTACCGGCCTAATTTCGCTGCAACACAGCATAGCAATACCCATTCCTTTTTCAATAATTTTTATTCATAATTTTCCTATGGACGAGTGAAGACTCTTAAGATGTATAGCTGAAATCAGCAGCCTTGGCAAACATACTCAATGGTTTAGTTTGGTCATATTCCATGAGCGTTTACGTTTTTTGTATAAACGATTTACATTGAGCAAATAAGCCCAAAATATTTGAACATTACCTATACCATGGGCAAAGTCAAAGCCAAAACGAAATACTAACTGTACCCAATAGAGATTGGATGATTAAGGTTTCTTATTGGTGGCTCTGGAATTATTAATCTACTTATCGACTGCTGATGTTGACTCTACATACTTGTGGGTGACCTCTAGATAGATAAAGGTGGCCTCCGCAATACGGTGACAGCAATACATATAAGAATTTAATCTCTGTTATTGTGTATTTGGTTGTAAATTATGCAAATTCGCAGAGAGAAATTAATCAAAAAGAAGAGACAAATATTCTTTTGGCTTAGACGGCTGAGTTTTAGGCTGGCTGCATTTCTCTATCTATATTGTCTGTATGGTGGTTACACCCACGCATTCAAAACGGCCGACCCACTATGAAATGTCATTGGTTGGGTCGCAGGCTAGTTATGAAATAATTTACTCATTCACCGCTTGTTAATAATTGCAGAATTAAATGAATTGAGACAAGATTGTTATTTAAGTAAAAGATAAACATATTGTAAGATTCTCAATAATTTACCTCAGCATGTGGCCCGATGGCGGGCGTTTTTCTCATAGCCGCGGCAACTCTCATCACACCGACGTGGCTCAGGTCATTAGCATATTCGGTCTTGGCATTAGCATATCTATAATTAGGAGCGAGAGGGAGCCAGGGCTTTCCCGTGGTGAACCCTGCTTTGGGAGAGTCGTCCCACGGGAAGGGTGCAGCCGATGGGCTCAGTCTAGCAGGCCAGCATTTTTCAGTAGTTGCCCACTCTAGGATCGTGTCTGCTACGCCGAGCTCATCCCCCTGCTGTATTATCGCTGCGCCTGGCAGAACTAGTGCGAGGAGGTTTATGGAATCCACCATCTCTGCTCCGTACCGAGAGGCTATTCTCGAGCTACCTATTTGGCTGGTCTGAAAAAGAGATTTCAAAATTATTCTCTAGGCTAGTCAAGCGTATATATAAGTACATTGACTCCAACTTTTGCTATATAGATTAGAGAGACAAAAGAGGAACTGGTCCCATTTGCCTATTAAGGCTCATTAATATCCGCATATGCCACCGGCTACTAATAAACCGCACGAAACGCGACAGAACAGCCATAACTTTTAAGACAGTATCATCTTAGCGAGAGGTTGTGGGGCCTTTTGTTCCATTACGTTAAAATCAGTAGCTTCAATTCCATATGGCACTATCTCTTACTAAAACCATTTTACTCTTTTAAATTTTTCGCATTTGATGCTCAACATTATTTGATGAATGACATAATTGATTACTTATCAATTTTATGTCTCACGACCATCTACTGAGCTTCGCTAATCTCCGGACCTCTGAGTCGAATTTGAAAAAAATATTTTAGTGTATGATACTCGTAGCTCAAATCTGTTGATGTATCAACAGGCTGGAGTTACACGGGAAATCGCGGGTCGCTACTTGTTGTTATAGACATGATTGTTTTATTATGCGTACAAGAACACGTACTACGTGTGGTATGGTTCATTAGGGTTTATTTCTCGCAGTATTTCAGTAGTTATGATCTGTCGCACGTAAGCTCCACATTCACACTGCGGCTACACTTACATAGTACACATAGTTTCACGTGTAGAGAACATGCAGATTAATAGACATTTTTAGGATCTCTAAGGATTTCTCTATTCCACTTATGTATGGTTTTAATATATGTGGACTTACCACACCACGTCAGCCTAGCTCTGTGCTAAGTACCGTTTGGACTTGTGTTACAGGCACTAGACAACGGAAATATATTGAATATTTTTATTTATTTAAGAAATCTTATACATTTAAGATTTTTATTTTTTACCTAGGCGGGATTCGAACCCGCAACCTCTGGCGTAACACGCGGACTAACCACGTCACGCCGCGACACCAACTGAGCCAGCCGGTCTTTTTAAGGATATTTAATATAATAAATTTAGAAATTCATTGGTAAGTTTTTACATAGAACCTTTTTGATTTGTGATTTTTCATTCAGCAAATTACCTGTATGATCGGGAAAGTATTTTTTCTTACATAATGGTCACGCTATATTCTCGACTTTTGTGAAGCTGTATTGTAGAGTTTCTCATTATTTCATTAGAGAAGCCAATAGGAATTATGGAATGGAGTGGGCGAAATTATGGATTTACATATTATTCGGTGGTTACTGTTTTAATAGACGTCTGAGCTATGTGGGCAATGCGAAAATAACATTTTGTGAAATAATGTCGTAACAACATAAGCCTATACTCTGAAAACATATTTCCAATATAGTTTGTGAGCTCTAGTTCTAGCTAACATCGACGTGGTAGGATAATATTTATGATGTACTCACGAGCCAAGCGGGAGCCATATCTCGTGGAGCGAACAACTGGGCGGCGTGTAGAGCGAGCGCCAAGTTTGGTGTCGGTAGTTTGGTCGGCGAGGCTAGGGCGTAACTTATCACGCTGTTGGCGCCTGCATCCTCGCTGTAGTATTTAGCCGCGAGCTCCGCTCCCAACGTGCTTTCGACAAGGATCACACTGAAATAAAGTACATTAAAGTACATGAGCAATCTCTGAAAAAGTACATTAAAATAATCAAGAAATCTCTGTAAAAAAGTACATTTTAATGGTTTTTAACAACTTTGTGTTTTAAAAGGAACGTTCATTTTTATTGGGAAACGAGTGGTTGATGTTTTATGTTTCCATCTGCGTTTTCAGTGAATACAATAGGTTGATTTTTAATGGAATTAAAAATAATGTTAATTATATTATAAATTATCCTAGTTACATTCCATCAAAATCTATTTTGGGGCTTAGATGTTAAAACGTAACAGACAGACATCATTATATATTACATAATATTACTAGCAGGCCGTCCCAGTGTCGTATGGATATTTAACAAAATATGGCAAAAATTCAATGATTTAAAAAAATACAAAAAATAATATAGACGAGTAAAAATTTACGAGCTAGTAGGGATCAAACCTCATGTACATTCGCATGGTTTATGCAGATGCGTTAAATTCTTTCCATCCATCCCCCATGAGCCTGATCTGATCTTTCGCAAACCGCACAGATGGAGTTGTCAATTTACGTACGTCGCCAGTATTTTGTGTGAGACTTTTGTTTGTACTTGGCTCGATCTCCTCATTCGGCCCTTTTCAGGGGTCCAGAATAAGGTTTCGCTCATTCGGAATAAAAGGTATCTTAATAGTCCACATCGTGACCAGAGTCCACTTAACATAATTATTACCTTCTTAAATATTTGAATATTCAATTATTTTACTTAATTCTAAGCAATATATAATCAGCTCTTTTTAACCGACGAAAAACACGAAGTAAGGTTCTCAATTTGACACGTATATTTTTTTAATGTTAGGCCTCGCATAACTTTACAATGTAGTTTTTATGCATTAAGCTTTTAATAATAAGTTATAATGCCCGAGTACTCAATATCACCATAAATTGTCTTATAATTTGTGCAAATATGTGTATATTTAATAGCCAAAAGTAATACAGTTTATATAGGTATATGATGGCGGTTGTTATATATAACATAATAATATTACAGTGATTATTCTCATCATCTTATGACCATTTTTAAAGTCATGTAAAACAGTAACGGCTGCCGAAAGTAACGCTTCTTTCTTAATGATAAATAATAATAACTAATAACAAAGTGTTACTTTGTACGAAATAATAAAAAAATGATCCTATTAATTAGCAACATACCGCTCCAAGATGTCTTCCAGACAACTATAATTTGACAGGAACAATCTATATTTTAAAAGAATTTAAATATACCTGATATAATAATATGTAAATGATATACATAAATCTCTAACAGCAACAATGGTACTTATTAATAATGTAAACAATTACGATAAAAAGAGCAAATACAACAACGTGAGCAATAACAAATTACGAGCTGGAGCTGGCTATGGAGAGTTAATACTCCTTGAGGCGCTCCCTAAAAATGGTTATTAATTGCGAGTTCTGCACTGTTACAGGCAAAGCGTACCAAGACATCCTTTCTTCTTACTGCTCTAAAGGAGTAAACTCCAGTCGCGAGCTGGAGCTGACACACAGAAATTTAAGAATAATAATCAGTCAATATCTGTGGACTTATCACAGCCTAGTCCTGAGCTAGGTACCACAAGGACTTGTATTACGGGTACTAGACATCTGAAATATATTTATTAAACATAGTAAAAAATATCCGAGAGTACCCGGTTATTTTTCATACCCCCTATGTGATAAGGGTTATTTACCTAACTTCGCATAATAACGTCTGCCGGGT
>JAFELO010001644.1:69945-104080 GCA_017140195.1 Eumaeus atala
TATATAATACTATCTATCCATCATATATAAACGTCGACCGACAAACGAATTCTGTAATCATAATAACTATTTTCCCGTAACACTTACGATTTTTCCAAGTTAGCAGCTCGTATGCAGCTTGTCGCATCCACAGCTAGTCTTCTGACCAGTTGCACGCCACAGTCGACGTCGCTCGGGAAGTCCACACTGTACAGCACACCCGAGGCGCCCCGTTTGAGCCACGTGCACTGGACATGGGCGAGAGCGGACACTACACTCTCGGAGCACAGGTTTATTAATGTCTCATTGTCAGATGAAGCCCAGAAAGCCTTGCGCTCTTCACTCCACACCCACGCCTCCACGCCTGCCTCTAGCTTAATTATGAAAGAAAAATCCATGTTATTTGGTACTAAAAAAAGATTCATGAAAATAGAGTATGTTGTCTACAACACCCCATGGGGTTCTACCCCACGACCGGAAATTTCTTCACTTATGCGAAACGCAACTGGCTATGAGAGAAAGAGATACATAAACCGGCCCAGAGCGAATCCAACTCGCCCATGAAGGGTTCTGTAGCAGTAAAAAAATCCCTTATATCTTAAATTAGCTTCACTCTCTATACCAAGCCATAAATGTTGTAATAAGGAAAATAATATTTTCTTAATTTCAAATAACATTTATTACTTTAGACTGTGTTAGTTTAATACACAAATATATAACAATCAAAATTATATAAAGCTTATTCGAAGTGATCTCCATTGGCTGCAATAGTCCTTTAAACGTTGAGGCCAGTTGTCAATAGAAACACGCACTCTTTTCACTGGCCCGGTACACAAACATCTGATTGATATCAAGTGTTTGGAGAGTTTTAAAAATTGCATTTGTCTCCATACCTATTTTGCGTAATGCAATCACAACGATTCCGTTGTCTTTATTAACCCACTCCATTTTAATATCACAGAAGATTCTAAAATGTATTGGCGCCAAAAAGATGAAAAACACAATGAACAATCGTATAAAAATGACAGCTTCCCAATTCAAATGTAATATTTTTTAATTTTTAATTGTAACAGTATTTATGATCAGACTATGTATATCATTTTATAGCAGTTTATAAGATACACATTGCAACTAAATCTCAAATGAACCTCAGAATAAAATGTCTGTCATGCAGACATACCGGTGGACTGAGGGACGGAGATGACAAGTTTATGTGTGTTCCATTTTTTGTAGTTTGTCGACGGAACCCCAAAATGTGCTATCTACGATGACATTAACCACGCGGAGAAAGTCGTGGGAAATAGCCACTTCCATATATAAAATAAAACGTTTTAATAAAATATTGTTGAATTGTTAGCTTTATGAGAGGAAATTCGGAGTTACACCGCCCAAAACAAACAAACATAACAAGTGTACTCCATCACAACTTTGCACGCAGCTCTACAACAAAGATGGCGAACTTTTTGCACCGCACAAAAACGGGCGCGTATTTCCCATTCCATTGGCGACATCAAATACATCGTATCTATAGTAATAATAGTATCTCAGGAACTATAAGATCCGAATTGAAATTTTCTTTTGTTGAATAGTCAATTTGTCGAGTCACATACCATGACGCTACTACTAATAGGACCGAAGTTACGCTGGGGAAACCGCGGGGTGATGCTAGTAAATTATAACACATCTAAATGTTCCACACGTGGGCGGAACTGGTGAAATGAAATCAAATGTTTTATTTCAAAATAGGATTTTGGAAATCTCTTTTGGGAGAGAGTTTGATTGTACCACCGGTTCAACCGTACCCTTGTCCTAATAGGAACCTGCTTTGATCGAATAACTGTTATAAAGTTACATTAGATTTCATTCCAGCAGCACTGAAGAATCCCGCATCTGCAGCAACAACAATGCGGATGTCTATGAGAGTGGGTAGTCTTTAAGGCTGCGATTTTCCATTTTCCCCCAATAAAAAATAATAATAAATTAATTATTCTTCTTCATCCTAGCCTTCTCCCGTTTTTGTATTAGATGCTATCGGGGTCGGCTACCTGATTTAGGGGATTTGACGAGGGTGCCAGTTTTTACACAGGGCGATTGACCTCTGTAAGCAGAAGGGAAACTAAGCCTCCCAAATCCAGATCAGGTCTAATTCGAATACATGAATCCGGGTTTCCTCACCATGTTTACCTTCACCTTCATGCTCAGAAAATGTATTTAAATTACAAAAATTAATTGGTACATGGCCGGGATCGAACCAGGGCTACCCAATTGGGAGTCCGTCGCGATAACCACTAAGATCCTGAGGCTCTAATAATAAAGTAATTATTAAAGGTAAGAATTTTCCATCAATGCTTAAGATCGTACTTTCTCACCTGTGGTACCACGTCTATTTCTCCATCTCTCCACATCAGGTGATCTTCAAAACCTTTCGCACGAATTGCACTGGATTTAAACCATTCCGAATCACAACTCACTGTTCTTAGGTCCAATGACACCACCACTTTTATTTCTGTAACAAGGTTCGTTTTTGAATTTATGCATATCTTGGCAGGTTCGGCAGAAATTATGAACGTGATATTTTTCGATGCCTACATACGCGCAACGACAGCAAACGTGCCCACATTTAAGAGATGAGAACATCATTGTCTTATCTGTGTATTCAGTAACTTTAGTTTTTATAATTTATTTTTGAAGTGCTACGTCGATTAAATATTTAAACGTTTAATGAGCATTTTTGAATACACTGAAATTTCAGATTAAGATAAGGTATTGCTATTGCATTACCCTATTAATTGCCACTCGATGCATGAACGTGCATGGGAGGCCGTGTCCAGCAGTGGACGTAGTCCGGCAGATGATGAGGATACAGTATAATATATATATATATATATATATATATATATATATATATATATATATCGCCTAGTACAAAGCGTATTGAAATGCTGATGCTATTATTGAAATGCGGCTCACTAAGAGTACTATGCATTCTACAAATTTCATGAAATTATTTCCTAAAACGTAATTTTACGTGAGGACAAAATGTACCTGCCTTCAGTAAATGTGGGTCAACGAGATCGCGTCCGTGAGGTTTTCAGTTGTGTGGGTGAGATCAGACAAACAATGTAATATAAAGAGGGATGTCACTTTTATTCTTTACTTAAAACGGCCGCACCGAAAAAGGAGAAAATCCGTAATCATCCTGTACTTCTAATTATTTCTTATGTTCAAGATCTAAAGAATAATTACCCGGCTATCTTTTGTTCTGTTTCCTGCTCCAATTTCCGACACAATTTAAAGTAGCAGTAATGCTTAGTTGTGAATTCCCGGAGAAATATGCCTTATGCGACTACGCTGGTGGATTTTATTTTGGACTATTACTATTCTTGAATTAGTGTTTCGAGTTAGTAGCCAGCATGGCGCTTAACAATGTGAGTTCATACGTTGTACGAGTAGGTGCGTTAGAAATTCCTTGTCAATATATACATATTAGCTAGGGCTTTGGCATTTTTTGAAAAAGCCAATACACAATGCTCGGGAAATGTGTACAGTTTGAGTGCACCTCACAAGGGAATATCAATGGTTAGCCAGTGCCGCACTCAGTATAACTCTGCCAACCAGGCTATGCAATGGGTTCAAGTTCTCAACCTATCGAATCACGTCACGAGCGAAATACGAGATTAAGAATGGGCTAGCCCCTTCTTATAAGAGGGCTTAGCAGGGTATCTGACTATCACTTAGTATGTTGCTACTTATATACTTATATGTTAGTACTCCTCGACTAAGGAGTCATATATACTATACCTTGGGCACTTACCTAATTTAGTTGCTTTCTGTATAAGTTCCTTGAAGTTGTTCGAGTTGCCGTATCTCTGGTCTATTTCCGCAAAGTCCAAAATTCCGGGTTTCGAACAATCCCTGCTCTTCTCCGACACAGGCGAGAGAATGACGGCATCAGCTCCTAACGCTTTTACGTAGCTGAGCTGCTTCGCCGTACCTACAAGCCCATGTGTCAAACATTTTATCTTAATTCTTTGTAGGAGCTAGCGCCATGCTGTGTTGCAGTTAAATTTGCCCGGCACGATCGGAGAGGTATCACTCGCTAACATGACACTGACGTAAAATGAAGGAAGACAACGTATCTACATAACAATTATGCATCATGTATAGTCATCACTATGCGTCGGTAGTCGTCAAAATGCGCCTATTTCTCGTTCGCCCTCTACCTATATACTGTAATACTAGTAATAATCTGTAGTGTACAGTATAAATTTTGTGAAAATCTAGAAAAATATAATATGTATTTTCGTAAGGATTACTAGGGATCAGCCTCATTATGAGATCGTAGCAGACTAACTCTGTCTTACGGTTTTATCTGTGGAAATTCTTTCCAAAGACGACCACTTACTTTCTCTAAAAAGCCTTTTTCATGTGATTATAGATAGGTATATAATTCTGATCAGTAGTTTTTGTGCAATAGAAAAACAAACATACATACCAACTCCTGCATAATACACCACAAACAAATTAGGACAAGATTGAAGAAGTTAAGAAGTGACTTAATGGCGAATGGTGATTGCAGCCGACGTGCCTATGAAGAACACGAATACGCAAACAGAAAAACCCCGCCTCTTACAGAAATGACCTCGCCTGACGAAGGCGTTATACATTTACAAACCTGCCAAATCTCCCAAGCCGTCTCCATCCGTATCCTTGAAGGAGTCGACGTGGACCCTGTAGTACACCGCGCCGCTCCACCAGGGGGCCGGCTCGGCGGCGGCGCCGAGCAGGCAGGCCAGCACGACCACCGTTATCATGGCTGTTCGGATCACTTGCACATGTCGCTTGTAACTGTCCTGACCTTGGACTAGTGTTGTGCTAATAGATCTTGATATACGTTACTCCTAGGACGGCAATGTTTTTCGATCGTATGTTCGTAGCTCTTCTGTGATGTTGTACTCTGCTACATACATTGAGGGTTTTTAACGTTGCAGATACCGTTAGAATCGTCCAGATAACCTGAGACTGATATTTTAATCAGCCGAAGATATTGCTGCCCAAGCAATACGGCCGTCTTTTGGGTATATAAAGGCTGTGACTGTATCCTATAATGTACACAATATAGAATCATTCATTCAATGATTCGTGTGCCGTTTTTATTTTAGTTAAATTTTTACTTAATTAGTGATGAGAGTGTATATGCATGATCCAGGTACGTATTTTGGTACAACCTATCACGTCAAGCCTTTGTAAATTAATATAACAAGACGTGGTTATGTTTTAAATACAGGATTTGTAATTGAAAATTGCAGAACTATGTTGTCATTGAGATTTATCGGAAGTACAAATGGATATTTTCGCATTCATTTTTAATGTACTTGACACTTGAGTACGCACTCAAAGGTTAAAAACGGGATCCTATTACTAAGACTATCCATCTGTCTATCACAAGGATGTTTTTCATGAACCCTGATAGCTAGAGCTATTTTCAAAGACGATGTTACAAACAAAAAAGTATATACATAATTTTTACCGTTCTTTAAGATATGGGACGGAACCCTTTACTTTTGTTAGTGTGCATCAAAGAGACTCCGTCTTAGATGTTTCGAATAACTTAATTTAAAATTTCCACCAACACTTGGGCTTAGGCGGTGCATGCGTTTTAGCTAAAAGGTTTTGTAAATCATTTACACTCCTCGGGTCGTCCCTATCGATCGAGGATGGCTCCACTATGTTATTTCGCTGCGCCACTAATTGCGGTACAATTCTGTTAAAATTGGATACCATTGTGTCTCGTCAAGCATTTCATTGTGACATGCTGAATACTACTTGTTATAAGCGGGAACACACTAGCTGTATTTGTTGACAATACAGTTTAATTATATTTACCATCGGCCCGTAGTTAAACTAATATAATATTTGGTAATATTTTAGTTTAATTGTTATTATTTATAAATGTTCTTTAATGGTGTATTACTGCAAAAAAGAAGATACTTTTAAGACGTATTTTTAAAGTTTTTTAAAGTAATGAATGCATGACGAAAGCTATACGTATATGAGGCACACGAAAGTGGAGAGGGAGATATAAGTTAATAAAGATAGAGAAAGAGCTACGTGTCGAATATTATTTCGTATATAGATACAAGAGAGATAGGCGCCAGCATATTTCCTTCTCTTTCTTCCGTAGCTGTTCACGTTCCGTATAATTAAAGATGGTTGACTTCGGCCATGTGATCTAAAGCGCACACGTTTTTTATATGTCTACAGAACTTCATTATATATTATTGTCCTACATATATATATAATACATATAAGATTTTTATTATAGAAATACATATAATACATATGTAAACGGTTAGTCCGCGTGTTACGCCAAATCCCGCTTAGGACATGGATGTTTATATGCATTATATGTATTTATATTACAAAAGTCTTAAATATATAAGATTTCTTAAATATATAAAAATATTAAATATTATTTCGTCAGGTACCTGTAACACAAGTCCTCACGGTACTTACCACTGGACTGGCATAATGTGGTGTGATAAGTCCACAGATGTTGTTATTACATACGACGAGGACCTTAGGATTTAAAATCAAATGGAGAGGGATGTACAAACAAAAACTTTGTAAAAAATATATAACATATAATTTTCAATATGGGGAAGTTTATGTTGTCGGCGGGGCTCGAAGTATCAGTGCTTCCCCTGACTGCAAACTCAATTCCCCGAATTGAATGACATCACTGTAAAATAAAAACACAATAATTTATATGCAAACTTTTGCCAAATATAATTTTAGCCTGTGATAACATTTTGATGTAAACGCCTTTAGTATTGAAGGAGCTATCATACTTTTAATGTTTTGTTAAAAGCAATTTCTTCTTATTTTATTTGATATATAAAATGGAAAATGAAGATGGATTAGACTAAGAATATAAAATCCAGGCTTCCAACGCCGACAACTGTGTGCTTGCTCACGCATTGCTATATATGTCATATCTATATTCAAACATATATGTCATAAATAAATAAGAAGGCTTTATACTAAAAAATAAATTTAATCTAACCTAACTAGTTACTAATTTACTAAAATGTCTTACCGCTAGGCTCCAATAACGAGCTCTCCCAGACAGCCGATAGGTAATATGAATTAACACAGCATGCATAGCAAGGGCATTGGGGAGTTGGCATAAAACATTTTTTTCCCTTTAGGCGGCATTAAAAATCATACCCAATATTAGTAGAGAGATATATAGCTGTCTGCATATGCTTTACATAACATAACGAACCATGTGCCGCGGCTATACTAAGTTTTACACTACAATTGTAATAACTTACTCAACATATCTTCTTGAACGTACACTGGACGTGTATACTGTGAGGGGTTCAGCCAAGTATGCGACGTCAGCGAGATCGACCACATCTGCCGAGGCGCCCACGTTGAACACCAGTGCGTACGTGTCGTACGTGACCAGGTGCCTCACCAGCACCAGCGTGTTCTCGCTGAGTGCCTGGATGTGGTACTGGCCGTGGGTCAGCGAGGGTTCCTTTCGCAGATTTACCAATTGCTGGTAGACCTGAAATAGACAGCCGTGGAAGGGAGATGCAGTATCCACAGAGGGGTGTCCATAAGGGTCTTTTTCCACACGGAAAAATCCATAATGGACACACACCCGCGTCGGGAGTTACGGACAGGTAGTGTCTGACTCACACGGACTAAAGAACCGGATTGTGTAACAAACGTGTCGCTAGGTGAGGGAAGTACGGGGAGCCTGATGGCATTCTTCCGCGCTGTATAAGGGGTAACTGTATGTTCCACTGTTCGTATAGGGAAATGAATTGTCTCGCTTGACGAGCGCGGTTTGTACACTGATCTGTTACTTGACAAGGTGTATTAAATTGTCTAGCTTGACGAGCGCGGTTTGTACACTGATCTGTTACTTGACAAGGTGTATTAAATTACTGATGAAGGCGTAAAATTGATTACTGCTTAATGTTGTTATTTTGTAGAGAAGACTGTAGTTGATTTATTTATACTAATAATTTAAAGCTGAAGACTTTCTTTGTTCATTTGCCCTAATCTCAGAGACTTGTTTTGAATAGCCCCCTTTATCGAGGAATTCTAATTGCTTATTTTATAATTTTAAGTTATATAACAAGACGCTACGACTCATGGGCCTGAGGTGCGTGGATGAAGTCGCAGGGCTATGGTAGTGTAAATGTGAGTGGAACAACCAGTGGAAGGTAGGTGATATGAGTGTTTTTCGGTCGAAACACACCTCCAGAGTATATTAGTTGACTGACAGTGCGGTGTGCCTGTTAGGTTTGTGGGTATTTAGGATAATCTGTATAGCCGAATGGATAGGTTGGAAGTTCGAAGGCAACTCCATCATCATATCCGCTAGGTTCTGAGAACGTCTTTTAGGGTTGAATTTATTTATCACCAGCTTACTCGAAATTCCTTTGTGATAAAATAATTAGAAGTTTCAGAAATTACCTTGACATGACTCCTAGACGCATCCCACTGCGATTGGAGATTTATTTCTCTATAATCTTCTGCGATGGGTAACCACGTGTTAGGACTAGTGGAGAAGCCAGCACTGGTGGTATTGTCCCAGTGGTAGGGCGTGCGCGCTGGATCTCTGGAGTAATCCTGGTAATTGTCAGGGTTGCCCTGGTTACATGCAGCCACATCGACTGTGTCCTCCCAGCTGACGTATCCGTCTCTCATGCCAATCTCCTCTCCCTGGTAAGTGATGGCGACACCAGGAAGTAGCATGTTGAGCCCGTTGAGACCATCCACCATGTTAGATCTGAATCTGGACGGCATGCGTGGCTGATCGTGGTTACCAAACTAAAAGTAAATAGCAGCATGTGTTAGAAGTGAACGATCAGAAAAGCTTTTTTTATCGTATAGGGAAGCAAACGAGCAATTTTAGCTTTTTCTCTGACTACCGATGCCCAGAGATATCCGCATTATTACCTTCCTTCATCCCGGAGGAGGATGGAGGCCTCCATTGGGGCACCGGCTACTCACGAAACGCACGAAACGTAACCTGCCACTATCAGGCGCTGTGTCATGTGAGTGAGATGTACCTCGCAGTTCGTTCCGGCCAAGATCGACGAGGTATTGCAGCATCATTGCAATGATGCTGCAATACCTCGTTTTAAATCTACAAGAGAATGATGCATTATTCTCACAACGGCGTTTCATATTTTTTTCTTCCGCAACATTGAAAATCCGTCAGATTGAAATATTTAAATTTATTCTGAATATATAATATTTTTATAAATGAAGCTGTTGTCCATCCGATTCGCAGCGCTAGCAGTAAGAATATACAAATAAACGTTCTAAAACTATCGAATTGTTACAAAGATTCCGCATAGAACGTTACTATCTCATGTCGTACGTAACCACATTTTAATTTTTGATCATTCTCATTTGCTATTATTTGCCAAAAGGAACGATCAAGATTCATGGCACGTTATTAAATATATAACTCATTTTAATGAGTTCATCAGTAACTCTTCATAATACTTTGGCATAATGAGTAGTTGATTCACTCATTATTTACTGTAGTATAGCAATTTATCAATAATCCAGTAATGGTTTGCCTTGTAGATCTAGTGGCTAGCATCATCATGTGCAGACCATTACGTTCGATTTTTATGTGAACCCGAAAGTACTCAAGGTATTTTAAAATGTCTAAATGTCAGTATGGAGTTAGGAAAATGTCCCTCTCTCTACAATTCCAATTGAAAAATAGACTCCACTTGTGTGAACACACATTTGTACTCGAGGTATTCTGTAGTAGTAATCTTTATAGAAATGGCTGTGGAGGAAATTCGATTAAATTGATGTTATATTGTATCTTTAGAAGGTCTTGACCCATGACCAAGCGTAGTTAGCTAATGTGTAATGGTACGTCATAACCAAAATTTGGTCAGGAAATTAACGGGTTGGATCCACTTACCACCCAGTTAGCGACGCGTCCTGGCGGCATGTAGGTGAGCCAGCGCTTCATGATATAGACGAAGTCACGCGCACTGGACCCTGCGGCCAGGCTGGTGATGAAGTCGAAGTTGAAGGGGAAATGGGCGCCATCATCTCGATCACCACCGTAGTACAACATCGTCATTGACACGTTAGCGTATGCTTCAGCCAGGAGCACACTAATGATAGCAATCACATAAAGTCACGTGAAAACACTTTGAGAACGGCAATTACGTAAAAGCAACTAGGAATAATTTGAGGGTGGCAGTCACATAAGAGCACCTAGGGACATGTGTGTTACTTATGTAAAAGGTTCTATAGCAATGCAGCGTGATCAGTGGCATCAAATGGTATGGTGTCCCGCTTCATGCGGCTTGTGAGAAATCAGTAGCCATTGAGAATTCTACAATAGGAAATATCTATATTAATTCTGGTTACTTAAATGTTTATGGGCATAGTTACTAAATAATTTAAAAATTTCAGAAAGCTATCGCTGTAATGATTTCTTAAGTCTGTTTAAAGTCTTCTAGTTCAAACAGGATTTTAATATTGTATAATCGCAACTCCTTGAGAATTACTAGAACTAGTACTTACATGGTGTCTCTATTATTTAGTAATTGCTAGAACTAGTACTTACATGGTGTCTCTATTATTTAGTAATTACTAGAACTAGTACTTACATGGTGTCTCTATTATTTAGTAATTACTAGTACTAGTACTTACACGGTGTCTCTATTATTTAGCTGTGAGTATTCGTCAGTGAACCTCCTCCATTGATATATCACATCGTATAACTCCATTTGGTCTCTGGTGTGCTCTTGCGTGGTATATCCAGTTTGATCAGCTGTCAGGAACATGTTGCCGCTCAGTGGCTCGTCAGGGTACACTCCGCCATGGTTCCTGGGGTCCGCTTCGAACAAATGTGGGATGGCGTCAACCCGAAAACCATCTGCACCTTTATCGAACCAGTACCTCATGATGTTCATCATCTCCTGATTCACGGCAGGCTCTCTGAAGTTGAAGTCGGCCTGCTCAATTGCGAACTGATGGAGATAGTACTGTTGCCGAACCTCGTTCCACTCCCAAACGGATCCACCAAATTGGCTTATCTGAAGGTAAACCGCAAACATTAATTCGGATCTATATCATTACGGGATATCGGCTGAAATAACCATATTAAGGGATGGTTTCATCGGTTCCTACTAAAGTTGCGGTTAGCAATACGAACCTAGCTGGAAATTAACTACAAATAATGATTTGGTATAGATTAGAGGTAATTCATCGAAAGGTCTCACAGACATCACGAAATCTCAGAAACTCCAAGCGCTTGGAATATCTAGTGTCACATGGGAGTTTAGCTTTTAGTTGCTAAGACGGGATTTTGCGAAATTTGGGGGTGGGTTTTTGGGCTCTTATCACATAATAAGTTTACTTTATTATGACAAGTAAGTATTGATAAATTCCCCCTATTGCAAAACCGCGGGACATGTCGAGAGGCTTGTCATATTCATCAGGCAGAATGAGCTTTGTGATAGTGTAAGTAAATATATCACCATGATTATTATTTTGGAACATTGCTTAGTCAGGATAACCCTGGGCTTTTGGATACTTTTGCGATGTAAATACTCACGGCCACACGATACGGCCAATTGGGGGGGGGGGTTGGAAGGATGATAGGAGGGCAACGCATCTGCGTAGCAATGCTATAAAAAAACTCACCCAATTAGAAGGCACCTGACGATTATTGTTAATGTCAAGAATTGGATCGGCCCAAACAAAATAATCCTCGAAACCTGCCTCTCTGGCTACAGACTTTTTGAAGTACTCAGATTCCGTGCTGGCGTGATTTGGGACGTAGTCCAGAAGCACTTTTATACCCAGAAAATACTATAACTTTACGATCACTTTTGTAAGAGTATAACTGCCGATCCATGCTAATACGACTGCGGACCTGCGAACCTCTTATCCACATGATACCGGCTTAAGTAACTATGATGTGACTAACTGGATGACCACTTGAGACCGCCTATCATGAAATCAAATGAAAATGAATGATTGTAATCAAAATTATAATTTTCATATTTCGTTTTTATGGCATATGAGGAAAAATATAATTACACTTAAGCCGATATCCTTGGTATGGGTGTTGTAGAGATAAAACCACGGGATACAGTTAGATGTTTATCTACCTGTATCTCGCTGTATGTAACTATATCCTAATGATATAATAAATACGAATGTTTGTAATTATGTTTAGTATTCTTTCTCGCATAAGATACTGAACGTGTTTGAATGAAATTTGGTACAGATATAGAAATACTGGAATTCCATCCCAGTTTCGAACGGACATTTTTATCCCTCCTAGCCTCTGCCTCGTAAACATTACTTGTTACCGTGACAACAAATTCCATCAAAGACGGAACAACGTCTGTCGAGACGGATATTTGTCAATAATTTCTGCATCTATATAAGGATTCCCTTTATATTTTTCCTCACCTTTAGTTACATTAACGAAGTTTTAATACTGAAGCCTTTGTTCATCAGAGAGACAACATAGGATTCTCATCGTAAAATATTTTATCAAATCGATCCAGTAGTGTTGGAGCTTATTCAATTCACACAAACGAACAAACAATCAAATGTTTCCTTTCTTTAGTACAGATATGAATATTTTATGTTATTCCAAATTTGAATAAATTTGGAATAACATAAAATATTCATAGACATTACTTTATATCCCGAAAAAAAGTTATGGTTAACGCAGATTTTGGCACAAACCCAGTGATAAACAAGATCATACCTAACTCATGTGCTTCCTGCACCAGTTCTTCAAAATCCTCCATAGTTCCGTATTCATCGTGGATATTGTAGAAGTCGCTGACGTCGTAGCCGAAGTCTACCATTGGGGACGTAAATATCGGCGACATCCATATCGCGCCCACGCCGATGTCCACGAAATGTTGCAAGGTCGACGTTATGCCTGCGAGGAAAAATAAATATACAAAATAAGAAATACCTTAATATGTGTACTACCGTTATGCGAGAAACAAATGTTGTAACACAATGTAATAATATATTTTATAATCAATTAACAATGATTACTGGACTAGCTTTGACTGAATTTTTTCACGTGAAATCTGACATACAACACAAAAGCTGGGGACATTGACGTATTTAAATTGAAAGTTTTGCTAGCGTAACATTGATATACAGTGATGTCTATCTATACCGCGGCGTCCAGTTCGACTAGTGAGATTGTTCCTGACGAAAGTCATTGGATGAAGAAGGAAACATGATTACATATGTTCGGTTGTGCGGAAGTCTATGGATGCTGGCTTGCCATGAGGTGGTCCGACCACCCCCAAAGAGCACCATAAGTCACATCACGTCCACCATCATCCAATTGCATTATTGCGTACCCACGTTCTTAACAGCTTTCGTTGTTTTCATCCTATTATATAACATGTGTGAAAAAAATTACCTTTCAAATCTCCTATGCCGTCCCCGTCACTGTCCTTAAACGACCTAGGATAGATCTGGTATATAGTGGTATGTTCCCACCAGTCCAAGGGCTTCAGCTCTGGCGGTGACACTGAGAGCTGTTGGTTCAGGAGGATAGCCCATGTTAAGCTGGCCGCCAGGCCCACAGCTAGGACTACACACACAGATATTCCTACAATTTTGATCGCCGACATCGTTATGACGACCGAAGGGGTCCTAGGGCTTAGCTATCGCATTATCAACAAATTGCTTGCAATAAAAATATATTCGTTATCAAGTTCATTCTAATAAAATTATGATATCGTCACCGTCATAAGGTTTACTTTATTATGTATCGGTAAAGACTAAAAGATGTTTTATACTTGATATATACTTGTGTCGCAGCCGGATTGTCCAAATAGCTGTATTTGATTACGACTAGCCTTCTTCCAAAAACGGCCCTGCCGTTTTATTTTATGGCTGGCCCACGATTAGCCACATTAAATACGGCTGAGTGAAACTGCGCCAGAAAGAGTTCGGTGTTATACGATATTCAAAAAAGAAATTATTGAAATAAAGTGAATCATCAATCCGCCTTTTCGACACGTTCTAGTTTGAAACTTTAACACTTGCGGGGTTGCTTGATATGACAACAACAATGGCGTATGCCCAGATAGGTTCGAGGGTTTAGGCGGGAGCATCGATCCCCTCTCCTCTCCATGACCTCTATTTCAATATCAGATACCCTTACCAACCTTAAACTTCTAAACTACCTACTGAAAAAGGAGCACATATATATTAATAAAATTTTACTACATAATATTTACTAATAATAACACCTCATCAACTACATCGATGCTAAGTTATTGTGGACATTCCTATTGCACGGTTACTTAGCAAACTAAACGCTGACGAACGCGTTCATGGTAGTACGATTCCATTTGATATTGTGTTCCCGGTGCCCACTGCTTACTAGATAACAAATGTAGTTAATACATTTTATACGTGTTGTTTTATGTAATAATATTTCTGTGGGAAACACGGACTCAGTACAGTCGCATGAAAACACCTTAATAATTCCTCATAATATTTTCAATAAAAATATATTGGAATAATCCAAACAGAACATTGAATATCTTAATAATTGAAAAACATTAAAGTAGGCATAATGTATTGTGTACTTCATGTATGGACATCGGCGTCACACTATGGAGGAACAACCATGATCTGTATTGATCACTAGCGAGTCTCCCGAGCTTCACCTGTGAATAGCAAGACCTGGATTGTTGCCTTAACAAGTTATACACTAAAACTTTCCTCGGGAATTGTTCTATCTAAAGATGGAAACCGCATGAAAATTTGTTCAGTAGAAAATCGATCACATACGGATAGGTTCGGATAGATGTGTGGGTTCCTGATTTAAATACGCATTTTACTTAAGTACACATACAATAAGTAAATAATAT
The DNA here is from genome assembly GCA_017140195.1 of Eumaeus atala. Taxonomy (NCBI): domain Eukaryota; kingdom Metazoa; phylum Arthropoda; class Insecta; order Lepidoptera; family Lycaenidae; genus Eumaeus; species Eumaeus atala. The sequence goes on from JAFELO010001644.1 coordinate 84,864, forward strand.
CTCATTTAAAGGTTATATACAAAACAATAACAGGTTTGATAGAAAAGACACTAGATGGTGCTATTTCCTTACTACATGTGTTAAAAATAATATTGGATAGAATAGATCTTTAAATTTTACACTATAAAATTGTGTTATCTTTAAATAACGCTTCAAAATTATTTCATGTTAAAACATACATTGGTGCCGACACAGCAGATATTGATGTTAGAGAATGTGTTAACCCTCTTAACACTCAATTAGCGGAACGAGAAAAATATGAAATTTTTGATAACATTAAAAAGCTTGATGTTCATACTCTATAAAGATTACACCGTATTTTAACGTCGTACATATACTATACGCCAACAACAACTATGACTTAAGGATATCAAGTTAATACGAATTTTATAAAATGCGCGGTGTATTCTTCAAATGGTAAAACGGAGAATCGTTCTAATTCTCTCCATTTCTATTCGACTCCAGAACCAAAAAGCTCATTGCTTCAATGTAATTCAAATTAATGTTTAGTATAGTAGTTTTGATTTATAATGGGGAAAGAAAGTATTGTATGTAAAACTTGACTATTTATTCAATAAATATTATCACATAAGTAAGTACAAACCTAGCAGCAAATTTTTTCTACTATCTAATCACAATATTTACAATTCATACTAAAATAGATGTTTTAAAGTATTACAAAAACAACATATTACAGGAATAGAACATAATTAAATATTATCTTATTGGGAATAATTATTTAAATTTTCCAATTGTAATTTATGGATAACAATTGAAAAGCTATTTGCTTTTTCATAATTATCACAAAAACCCTTAAGTAAACTTAAGGGTTTTTGTGATAATTATGCTATAAGTTATTTCTCATATAAGTGCGTATTATTTAAACAAACTATTTATTTTTATAAGTTTAAAAGTAAAAAATAAATATTCAATCGATTAATCTTTAACGCATCGTGGTCTACGACGCGGACTCTGCTCTGAGGACCAGCGCTTCTCCAGGCGACAGCGTCAGCTCTTCATCGGAAATCTGATCACTGAAATGGGAGTAGCCATTGAATACGACGGCAATTTTATAAGATGTAACAGAAGCTTAATATGCTGACACCGGAACAAAATTTTTTTATATTATCGAAAATTATAATCGAAGTCGGAACCTTTTGATAAACATCTGTATAACATAACTAAGCAATTGGGTTGACCTCCTTTCCCCCTCTCCTCCAACGGGTCACCGACTCTCAAACTCGCACGGAACGCGACTGTCACTTTACCCCGGAATCATGTGAGCGAGAGGTACCACGGCCCTCAATTCCGCTGCAATACAAAATGGCCTTTTACTAAAAAATATATACCACTACCTATCCCAGCAAACGTTGTTTTTGCCGGGTTCGCTGAACAAACCTTATCACTTAGTGGTAATAAAAGCAGTAGCCTATTCTCAGGCCTATTGAATACGCATATTGGTAAAAATCGGTGAAGCCGTTTCAGAGGAGTATGATAACAAACATTGAGATCCGAGACTTTTATATATACGATAAGGGGGCAGCTGAGCAGTTAAGAGTTGAAGAGTAACGCCCCATAAACAACCGCATCATTGGTACGCAGACGTTGGCATCACGTCACCAAACTGCCATAAGCAAATCACGAACACGATACCCGACAGCACACCTGCCGCGGTATCACGGGAACGAGCGGTACCTGGTCGTACGATCAGCCAGGCGAGGGCAGCCCGCGCCTAACTGCGACCAGTGCTCGCATCCGAGCTTCCACTATGCACGTAACTGGGGACATATAAGACCTACATCCGATCGCGCCTCACTCACGCTGCCCCGGCATGGTACGCGCTCACCTCCCCGGCCCAGAGAAGCGTTTGCAAGCCCAGTAGAGCATATCCCTGCGAGTTATCACGGGAGGCGGCCGCCACGTCCGGAATGACGTGATCGCGAGTGATTTGTGGATCGAGTCCGTAGGCGAGCTTGTGGCCCGATTGTCTCGTGGCATGTTTAGTGCCCCGGACAATGGACCGCACGCCCACCTGAGGGACTTTGCCCCGCTACACGCGCGACCACCCGACAGGCAGTTGTACCCGCGTGAATTCGTATCCCGTGTTCCACCAAACGGAGAAGGGTCTTCGGCTCCGGCAATAAGGACAAGGATCATTCACGCACATTAAAAACCCATACCACACTTAGGACAATATCGTACCACACTACCCGCCACACCAGTGGGCCAGTAGGCCTCGGTCCCTAACCCATCTTCAGGCCATATGGCCTCTGGACCTAGGTGCACCACAATCCACTCGCACTAGTAGGTTGCCCCATCACCGAGGGGGTAGCTACCCCTTGCGGTCAGACCCGGGTCATGACATTCGCCTCGACACTCGTAATCCTTGCAGGCTCTTTCTATAAAGCACGCCAGCGCAGAAGACCCACATATACGTGCGAGAGGTACCTCGGTCACGCCGCCCCAATTCGGCTACATTACATCGTGACACTACCTCTTAGTATACCCTACTTGTTTACTCGCACACTATCTGATAAAAAGTAAAATAGAGAATAACATGAACGTAATTAGCACAGCCGTGCTATTCAGCGGTGAACTAGAACAAACAACATTGCAACAGGTTGCATAAAAACAAAACTTGACAGTTTCGTCATTAAAATTACGTCCATTGTATTTTACTTGGCGTTTGCATTCAGTTTTGTTTTCTAGAAGCAGAAAATAATACTCTTCCTTGGTAATAAGTTCGGCTCGCTTTTTTTCTTCATTTTTTTGCCCAACGAGAACACGCTTTTGCGTCTTTTTTTTTTGTGAAAATATCTGTCGGTATGGCGTCTATAGACATATATTTAACCATTTAAAACATTTTGGTTTAACCTTTTTAAAATATTGGGTTAGTAGTTTATATAATTTATAAATATGTTACCTTCAATTAACCATTTATTATATATTGTGCTGATTAGAAAAGGTATTTGGGAAATTATTTTATAAATAACAACATACCCTTTTCTCCGTGACGAATGTATACTAGATACGTAAACAGTAGCCGGTAGCTTCAAATGACCCACCCTATCTAGTCTAATTCTGTCTGGTGACTCTCCCACGTTAAACAAAAGGACTAGGGTATCATAGGTCCTGAGGAATCTCGTGAGGTAAAGCGTATTGTCTGATAAAGCTCTAATATCGTATTCCCCATGAGAAAGAGTTGTTTCTTTACGTAACGCCGATAGTTCTTGATATACCTGAAATATAAGTTATAAGTATAATAATAAATTCTGTTTTGAAATCAAATATAATTACCGCTATAGTTAACCAACCACCAAATTTTTTCAATTGGTTTAAGTCTTTTAACATAACTTTTTTGTAAAGCAGTGTTATTAGAAACATACCTTAAAGTGACTTAATGAATCTTCTCTCTGCTTGGCGAGATTCAGTTCCAAATAATCGTCAGCTACCGGTAGCCATGTACTAGGTCCGGTTGTGAAGCCGGCATGCGTGGAATTGTTCCAGTGGAACGGAGTCCTGGCCGGGTCGCGGGAGTACAAGTGATATGTATCAGGATCTCCTCTGTTGCAAGCTTCTACATCTACTGTGTCTTCCCAACTGACGTATCCATCTCTCATGCCAATTTCTTCTCCCTGGTACGTGACTGCGACTCCAGGTAACAGCATGTTCAAAGAGTTGAGACCATCGACCATTGTGTCACGGAAACGTGTAGGCATTCTGTTGTTATCGTGATTGCCGAACTGGAAATATTGGAATCTTTAACCTTGCAGAAGTGCTATGATTTGTATTTACTAAATAACATTGCAATGATTACTTACAACCCAGTTGGCAACTGCCCCGTGAGGCATGTATGTTAGCCATCGCAATATGGTGTACACAAAGTCTCGAGCATTGGATTTCGCCGAGAGGTCCGTGATGAAGTCGAAGTTAAAGGGGAAATGAGCACCCGTCTCGCCTTGCTCATTGCCGTAGTACAGCATAGTCATTGATACATTGGCATAGCCTTCAGAAAATAAGACCCTGGAACGAAGAATGTAATGGAATATAATTATTTAAAATCATGTACTCCTATAAATGGACTGGTCATTTCCAGGTAGTTAACTTGGAGATAGCTAGCTCAGTTACAGGTAGTTCTTTAAGTTCTAATCGTGGACGATGGCAGGTGGCAAGTAAGATACTAGAGCGGAGACCAATGTTTAGGAAATGATTTACAACCGATGAGGGATCGTTCTCCATACTCCGATTTAGCCACGTGTAGCATTAAATCGGTCAACAAGCTTGATGAGAATATATGTCGTTCAACAGTGGATGAGAGAGAGAATAGTAATAAAGGCGGACGATAATTGAGTACATTTTTATTTCGCAGCTTTTAGGGTATGCTAGATTTGGTTATTACTGCAGTGACCTTTACATATATAATTATTTTGAATCAGCAATTATATCATTTACTTACCGAGTATCTCCTCCATGTTGCGCGAGATATCGATCAGCGAACTCTCTCCATTCATATACAAGGTCGTACAGCTCAATCAGATCTTTGGTATAAAGAGGAATCGTGTATCCAAGCTGGTGGGGTTCGAATTGCATGAGGCCACTGAGAGGGTCGTCGGGATATCTGCCCTCGTGATCAGCGGGATCGGCCTCAATGAGATACGGCAACGCATCGACCCTGAACCCATCAGCACCTTTATCCAGCCAGAATTCCATAATGTTCATCATTTCTTTCTGGACGTCCGGATTTCTGAAATTGAAGTCTGCCTGCTCGATAGCGAATTGATGAAGGTAGAACTGCTGACGTTCAGCGTTCCATTCCCATGCTGATCCACCAAACTGACTAACCTGTGAAATTCAGTACATTTAGTCTGTGGTCTGATTTATGTTAAATTCATTACATTTTTATGACATAAAGCGGAAGATAAGCAGTCTTTGCTTCATGGTGAATATCATTAATAGTTGTTATAGAGTATATATAGTAACGTTCAATTAACTTATGATTCACCACTCTAGTTATTTCGCCACAACTCGGCTGTAATGTAACGATAGTGATAGCTACCTCTCACAAGTAGTAGTTTGCCCACTTGATTCATACAAATGGACATTTCTTGTCAGTAAAAGTTACAAGAAAGCATGGCTACACAGTGTTCACTACTTTAGATTACAGAATCATGTTTTATCACACAATCATAGTATATAGTTTATTGTTTCTTACCCAATTTGATGGTGGAAGTCTATTGCTGTCGTTGTTAGGATCTGGATAGCCATCAGCCCACATGAAAAAGTCCTCAAAACCGGGTTTTCTTTCTACGGAGTCCTTAAAGTATTGCGCTTCAGTACTCGCATGATTTGGTACAAAGTCGAGAAGTACTTTAAGACCTGAAAGTGAAGTAGTTTTGTTGTTATTTGCCAAAACCGATTTCTATATTTTTAACATTTAGGAAATAAGGCGTGATATTTATAAATTAAGTAAACAATAAATATTTTTCCTTTCTTGATCGAAGGGAAGTGTGATTAATAATGTCCTCCTAGCTTTCCTGAATTCCGCATGGCAGCATTTCTATAGAGATTAGCTATCTCTATAGAAGAAAAAATCCCAATAACACTTTTGGTCTAAACCGGGACTTGAACCGGGAAATTCATGATCCATGCATGCATGACATCAGACCACGAGGTAATTACAAACAGGTATTTATTTAGTGACGTTTAAAGGAACTTACCTAACTGATGTGCTCTTTCCAGTAACTGTTCAAAATCCTCCATAGTTCCATATTCATCGTGAATTTCGTAGAAGTTACTGATGTCGTAGCCGAAGTCCACCATGGGTGAGGTGAAAATCGGCGACATCCATATAGCATCCACTCCAGCCTCTACAAAGTGTTCTAGCTCCTGAATTATACCTGAAATAGTTACATATAAAAGTTTAGGCTCATGACTGAATCATTGCTTTAGGTTTACAATTTGTCTGATAGTTTGAATACGGCAGTTTGTGTTTTTTTATAATGGAAACGGGATTTCAGATTACTCGTGATAGTGTCTTTGACTTTCATTAGGATATTTTTTTATTGCAGGACTTTGTGACATGCTGCAGAGCAGCCGAATTGGGCCAGAACGACCGGGGAGGTACCTCTCGCTAAAGTGATAATTATGCTGTCACGTTACGTGCGGTTTGTAAGTAGCTGATGACCAGTTGCAGGGAGGAGGAAAGGAGAGCAATGCCACTGCATGACAGTTAAGCGGATGTCTATGGGAGTGGGTAGTCGTCTAAAGGCTCCGAAAGCTCTTTTGCCCATCTACTGGTAGATAAAGATTGTAAGATCTTATAATGAATAAAATTTTGTTTTGTCTTTGACATGGTGGCAAGCCGACACTCATGGCCATTCGCACAAACGGAGGATATGCTTTTGGTGAGTACCGACGCATAATTCTTATGCGGATGTGTAGTTCACTTTCGTCCTTCGTCCTGCAATATCAGGAAACTCTAACCACACGAAACATGATACCATGTCTATCACTATCGGCGGTATCGTGTAAGCTAAAATTACCTCCGGTCGTGTAGTTGCGGCTACAATGCAACTAGGCTTTATTACAACTTACGTCCAGTTAATCACAAACCGCGCCAAATGCGACAACATAGCGATCATATTACTGATAGCGTGAGCGTGAAGCGGCTGCGGTCTACAAATAGAAACTGCGGCAATGAAGCCGTCATTGCAGCAATTTCCATTTGCAGGTAAAGTCAGCTGATTTTTGAGTATCGTGTAGAGGCAATGACATGACTTATGGCGCAATGGAGTTTGACACTGTAAGGTGCATATAAACCTACACGGTTGCGTATTACTTTTTGTATTTTTAATTTCATTAAGCATTATCTAATCGCATTCTTTATCTGTCAAATACAGATTGCTGGAAATGAGTGATTTATGAGGGTCCGTGAATCAAGCTAAAAAACCTTATAGGATCCCTTTGTTCGTCTGTCAATCTAAAAAGTCATCTAGGTGACAGAGAATCATGAAATTTGTCAAGATATGAAAAAAAATTACACAGGTAATGTAAAATTCAACATCACAGAAAAAGACACTGTAAACTCGTATGGATTTGTATATTGTCGGCATACAAAAGCTATAAATATCCGCATATGTACGTTAGCCAAATTTTGGCAGTTCATCGGTCATTACCTTCCGTGGTTACGGAATCCTCGTGACCGGATCTTTTACAGTTCTGGGTGACGTTTTCTAACACGACACCCTAGATACAATTGTGCTTATCGCCAACATCGTTGAGTGTACATGTGGTTGTGGTGGCGTTTCGGTGATTTAACGATGTTATAATCGTCGGTTATAATTCACCCGTCCGTGTATAAACGCAGGAAACCATTAGCTAATTCAAACCGTGCTGTTGATAACATAATGTGTTTGTGTTGCTACCTTATACAAATGGTCTCTTCTAGCCGACCGCGTCATGTGGGGAATGTTTTTCAAGCGTATGTGTACGTTGATTTCTATATTCCTGAATGGGCAAACGGATCTTAACTTGGGTCTTTTGGTGTTGACGATGCGGGAAACGCTGTATATCTATACTAATAATGTAAAGCTGATACAAACAGTTTGTTCTGCGTTTGTTCGTTTTATCTCAGGAATTACAGGCAAAAATATCTTTGTGTTAAACAGCCTTATTTATCGAGGCAGGCTATACACTTATGGCCTATAATGTACTACGACTAATAGGACCGGAGCACTGGGGCATGGCCCCCTCCTATTAGTTGTAAAGCATAAACTTGGTTTTATGTTTTTCAATCAGTATTTTAGTGACCCATAATTATCCAAACCTAAAGAGAAGTTTCCATAAAAGACGCACAGATAGCAGGACAGGCAGACAGATTGACAGATAAACAAAAAAGTGATCATAGGCCCACTTTCACCTATATAGGGCTCGTTTTTGGGGTGCGGAACCCAGAAAGTAACCAGGGGAGATAGAAAGCACACCTTGCGCGGTGTGGTGGAGCTTGTAGATATATAAGAGCTCGGAATGCATCCTTATTCATACTACTTCCAGGTAAAAATTATAAATGTGAGTCTCCGCTTTTTTATTGCACACACGGGGTGGGGGAGAAGTTTACTCGGAGATGACTACCGGCTCATAGACATTACTGTTCTTATGAAATGCGTGGCCACCAATGGGCCACCGGCTAATCACAAACTGAACGAAACGCGTATTGTCACTCTACAGCTGTGAAGTGTGTCTGTGACTGGACCGATTTTGATGAAATTTGGTATGCATATAGTTAATGACTCGAGTTAAAACATAGTCTACTATTTATTTCAGAAATCTACCTCCACTGGATTAAGGGGATGAAAGTTTGTATTCAAGAATCAAAATTAAAGCGGTTTTATCGGAGCCATTATTATATATTGGGGTGAATGAGAGAGAACAATGCATCTCCAAAAACTTTAAGGTGCTCAAATGTCTATGATTAGTCTTAGACTTCGCAAGAAACTCAAATTTCCTATTTGTAATAAAAAGTACGTAGAATATCTAGAATATTAGTAGTAGCTCAGCAGCTGATGATAAAATCATAATTGGATACGAATGTAATAACATTTCTTATCACATATGTTAATCCATAAGAAAATTCCATAATCAACATAATTAGCTTTTATCATACTAACTCATTTTGGCCGTTTGAAATGGCCCCCTAGAACATTATTTAATCATTATGTTATATTTCGATATCACTGGCTAATGCACGTCGCCGTTCTGGGGAAGTAATCCATAGGTATATAATAATGAATATGAAAAGATGAAAATACAGTAGACTATCTCCTGTAACGGCAATTTCTATTCTTCTTATAAGGGGTGGTGGAAGGCTGGTCTACTTTATATATACACAGGACTAGAAATCCGTCCCGGCTTCGCACGCATATTCATTGATTTACAAAAAAATACAAATATTATAAATTTTAATTTCAGCCTTGTAAACATTACACGTTACCCACATGAGAAATAGCAGCTAGTTGTTCATAAATTATGCAGCAGCGATATAATATTTCCATTTTTTTTTCGCACCTTTAATTTTTTTTATATAATCGAATTTTTCATAATCACGAGGAAAATATTATATAAGCCTATGTTCATCAGTGATAATGTAGGATTGAAATGGTAAAATATTTTTTAAATCAGTTCAGTACTACTATTCAATGCAAACAAACAAACAATCCATTATTTCCTCTCTATATTAGTATATTGTTACTGATAAAAACAACGCTCTATTTATTAATTGTAGGACAATAACATAAACAGTACCTTGCAAGTCTCCAATCCCATCCCCGTCACTGTCCTTGAAGGAGCGTGGGTAGATCTGGTACAGCACGCAGTGCTCCCACCAGTCCAGTGGCTTCAGCTCTGGTGGGGGTGGGGAAGAGTTTCTCGTCGCTAGCACCGCCCACGTGACCCCGCCTGTTCCACACATTATTTGATGTTTTATTTTCTATTCGCTTTAAGAACACAATGACGTCAGCATCGCCAGTCCGATCATAATAAAACAAATCTAATACGGCTGACTTAAGATGCTGAGCCATACCCGTTGATTTTTATTAATATAAAATTTATTAAAATGTAGCTCAGTCTTTTATAAACACCAGGCATTCAGACTATTAAGGAGTGAATGTCATACAATTGCATGTCTTCCAGGACCTGCAGGATAATTAGAATCCTACGAATACTTATTATAAACGCTGTTGGGTCAAATTGTATAAAACATACCCACGTGTTTTATACGATTTGACGATAAAAATTCAAATCGAATCTTGTTAAAATATATAACCAATCTAGATTAGAAATTGCGTGGTTGCCCTGGGATAGATGCAAAACTGTGGGACGCAACTTATGTGACTGTAAAGTACTAGAATAGGGCACATACTCTTGCTTACAGCGAAATTGTTTGGACGTTGCTTTGCTCAAACGATAAGTCGTTTGAGTTAAGGGATAATGGTTGTTGTAAGTTCGTTTGATGATTATAAATACTTTTATACTACGAGATTGTTAATGTTTTTATCGTTAATGCAATGGAACAGAGATATGACAAGTAACAAGTTTTTAACAATATTTCAGCTAATTATTTTAAAAAGTTAGTATTCTATTTCAATACTCACTTAACCTACCGTAGGTTAAGTAGGAAAAAAATTGAGAATTTCAAACTCTATATTTAAAGTTATATAATTCAAGGGCGATAATTTGAAATTTCCGTATTCGAAATTATAGTTTCAAATGAAATACCTGTCTTCACAAATAAAGTCAATAAACCATTTTAATCAACCAAAATGTACTTTTAATAGGTTTGTTATATTTTAAATTACTTCGAAACTTGCTCTTATAAAATGAGTGTTATAAAACACTTCATAAAAACGGCTCTGCGGATTTAGATAAAATTTTGCACAACACAGAGGAGATAAACGCTGTTCTTGACAATAATATTTTAAAGTTTCCCGTATTATTCAGACGTTTCTACGATAGTGTTTACCTGCGATGAGGCCGAGGCCCACCATGACGATGGCAGTGACGCCAAGCACTTTCGGCGTGTTCATCTCGAGTGGCGCGTGGTGTTCCGCGGCGCGCGAATTATCCGCCATTTATCATTACCACCAGCGATTACGGTGCCTTATCTAACGACTAATTATTACATCAGTCTATGGGAACCACAAATTATATAACGAGGTTATGAAAATTTTGTGAGAGTCTAAAAATCGATTCTCACGTATACATGATGCGAAGCATACATGTAAATAATGCATTGATTGAACTTATTTTTCCACCTTTGCACCTCTCTTCAAGCTTTACCTTTTTAATAACACTAATAAAATATATATTATATTACTTATATTACAGATTTTCAGCTTTCAGAATTATTAGAACCAAGTAGATTTAAAAATGACATATCATGGAAGTTCGAGTGGATTTTAAACTTTGAATTCTTTCCAAGTTTCTATTATTGGCATCAAAAAGTAGCTCCACTGACTCATTCTGACTTATTGATCAGGTCAAGTGGCCATTAGCTAGTCTATACTTCACCTTTATCAACTACGTTAATGCTTCCAATTAAACACTTCTAATAGAAACTGGTGAAACTGAAATTTGTTTTTTAATTGTCAAGTAAAAAACAAGTTTCAGTAAGCTCTTAAGCCGGCCCCTTAGTTTGTTTAATTGGATGACATTCTAAACTTAAATTGTGTGTGTAAAAAATAACTTAAATTGACAGTATCTATTTTATCTACAGTACAAGTGGGATTTGTAAGTGCCGTTGGCCCATTGGAGGAGGAGGAAAGGGCAACGCATAGCAGTTGTGTGTTATATCTATGGGCGTCGGTATTCACCAAAAAGGCTCCGACTAATCCTTTGTCTCCTTATACTATAAAAAAATCTATGGTGCTCAATTTTATGTGACTATGACTGTTCACATCGACACAAACGTAATCAAAGCATCGAACCTAACCAATTATAAAACGTCGATTTAAAAATAGTTCCGGCTAATGAAATATAATAATAATAATATTACAGACATAAAATTTTATTGCATAAGGGGGCAAACGAGGTATCGACCCTCATGAACGTTCGTAATACCAAAGCTTATGCAGATACATGCCCCAATGTACCCCAGATAACGAAAAACATCAAAACCGCATATGTAGCTACTTATTTTTACATTGGAATTAAAATGTCCATTTGAATACAGACTGTATAATTAATCTTATCTCCGCCTAATCCACGTTAAGCTCTGTATCGTGTGTGGTACACGATAGCTAGTCTTCGCAGCGGTATTTAGGAAGCCTTAAACGTACGTCACCGTTAAAATATTTAAATCACATAATCATTTTTCGAATTAGGAATTTTCGAGAATAGTCGTTGGATCAGGTGTGACCTGTACTTATGTCGGTACTTCCCTATATTCGAATGTATTTCGCGAAGTTATATTAAATGTGTACTGTTCATCGGCAGATATATTTAGTGCAAATTGTCGAACAACAAAAAAGTATCTCATCTCTACTGATAAACTGATAATGTAAAGATAAACTGAAATATCTAAACTATGTAAAAAAGTAATAGTGGTGTCAATGAGACCGGTATACATGACGTTGTGTCTTGAGCGTATGAGAGTGCGTGAGTCTACGGAACCCTACCGCCACGTCCAGACCAGTCCACGGCTAGGCATATACAGCAGCGGATCACTAATCTTTTAACACCAGTGACAGTTTTGGATTATTTCTAATAGTGATTGTATAGAGCCAACCAGGAATTTTTCTTGTACGCTATTTAGGCTTTTTAAAAAAAGACTTTTATTTTTTTCTGTAAAAGCTACGAAGCTATAAAATTCGATTTCCTGCAGTATGTAATAATTGCTATCTATCATTGCCTTTGTTGGTAAAAAATCGGTGCGCAGAAATAAAATAAGTGTTAAGTTAGCAACACAACAGTTAACAGAGCAACTTTATTCCACACAGCAACAATAAATAAAACTTAAGCGTAAAATTTACTACTTACGAACAAAGAATATTTAGAAATACATTTGAAAGGGATATAAAACTAATATAGAAAAGATGTGTATTGGGACCATTCATTCACAGAAATAAGGAAACACAGAGCCAACGTCTGAAACCAATTATTATGAGCGTCAAATTATTTACTTTGTTAAAAAGGTTAAAAACTTGCGCACGTAAGGTTGTCTGTTTGTTTAAAGTTTGCACTTCTTTCATATACAATCTGCTTTTAAAATCAACTTAAGCCTCTGAAGAAAAGTATGTTTAAAGTATGCACCTATTTCATATGTAATCTGCTTTGTAAAAACAACTTAAGCATTTGCAAAAAAGTATGTTTAAAGTGTGCCATTCTTTCATATATAATCTGCTTTGTGGAAGCAACTTAAGCCTTTGCAAAGAAGTACGTTTAAGGTATGTACTTCTTTTATATATAATCTGCTTTGTAAATGCAATTTAAAATCACGGGCGTAAGTTGAGTTAGCAAAAAAATATGTTTATATACAAATATGTTTATGTACAAACAAGGAACTTGCCAGCGATGCATCGTTTACCCCCTCCACGCGGCCGCAATGCTTTTTCGTGTCGGTATAAAACGTAATAGCGTTTATAAGAAAATTTCACTTCAAAAAGCATAATACCCCACGTCTATAAAGAAGTTTCATCTCGGAAAGTAGGACCTCACTGCCAAACAGGTTTCATCCTCGCAGCTAACGTCACGCGTGCGTCAGCGTGACAATTAATAATATTTATAATTAAATGTTTCAACAGAACTTTTATATCATAGGCTCGTGAAAAAAGTTCACATACAATACACAGGATCTCCACGAAAAACAAGAGCTTCGCCGGTTAGCAGCGTCAGTTCCAATTGGGAAATACGATTACTGAAATTAAAGTACGGCTTTATTAGCTTTGTTAACCATTTTCTTTGTAGCATAGCAGGACAATTTAGCAGTCGAAGCCTTGGCCGACACCCATTAATATCCGCATATGCAGATGCGCTGTCCTTTTTATCCCACCCCACACTATAACCCACCGGCTACTTATGAAAGTCATACCAGAATCAAGTCTCTATCTCTACCTACTATTTTTTTTACTTATTGTATTAGTTTTTAATGTTTAGTAACTTTGTTCGTTGTTTTCTTTCTTTCTTTAACGCCCAGTTTAAAAGAGCCACCTATAAGGGTATTAGTAATTAGAAACACCCCGCAGTTTCATCCGCGGAACTTGGGTCTAGGTCGTGGCGTTATAGCACACATCTTTACTCACGAACTAGCATATAGCGGACATACGCAAAACATCGTTTCAAATAGGTCCAGGAGTTCCTGAGATTAGCGCACCCAATTAAAGAAACAGAAAAGTTTTCAGCTTTATAATGTTTTTATAGATAGACGGTCATGATGCTCGGATGTGATACCCCGGATACCATCACGGCGGCCGTAGGCTCTCGGACTAACTTTTAATCGTTATTGGTACACCGTGTTGCGAGTGAGACCTACCCTTTCGACTTCGACAGGTCTGGATGGTGCATGAATGCGACATTTTCCTTGCGAAAACAAAGAAAAAGATAGATAGTCATACGAACCCAGCTCACCTTGAGGTATGAATGCTGGCCACCTCCACGACAGTCGGCAGCTTCGAGAGTAGTATCTGCTCCGGTCTGATCGTGTCGGATATCTTCCCCACGTTGAAGGTCAGCACTAGTGTATCATATGATTGGAGGTATCTTACTAGATATAAAGTATTTTCTGCTAATCCTCTCACCTCGTAGTTTCCATGATAAAGGGGTTTCCCCTTACGGAGATTAGTTAATTTTTGATATACCTGAAACATTGTGTTGTCTATACAAAGTAGTTTGTCGTGGCGTGACCCATTGATAGACAGATCAACGTATAACCGAAATTATTCAAACGATCAAGGTGAAATGAACTATACAGATGTGACCTATTATATCAGCTAACAGTGACCTTTTAAAAAATAGCCCTTGTAAATTTGACAAAAGAATCCCTTTAGGATCAAATATATATAGAAAAAATCATGGGTTGTAAGTTCGCACCTAAATCGGTTTTTTTTTTAATTTTAAGATACTGATTAAAGATAAATAAAAACATCATTCAGTTCAATCATCAATTAGTGGTGGTATGGTATGGGTTGAAATGGTTTTAAAACTATCAAAAGGTACTGACGCTACTAGAAATGTTTGGGGGTTGAAATTTCTACTTTACGAACGGAAGAATCGAGACAAGATGGTGACACTCGGAAAAAGAACAAAGTTATTAACAAACAGTTTCAATACAATATTGTTAACAGTCAATATTAATATTATAAGTACGCTACATACAGGGACATACTATTTTTAAATTAACTATTACTTTATTAAAAGTAGAGAAGGACCGATTACCTTAAAGTGGCTGAGAGTGTCTCTCTTTTGCTTGGCTAGGTTTACCTTCTTATAATCACGGTCCACTGGCAGCCAGGTCCTCCGCGCATTGGAGATACCGGTTTTCGTAGAAGTGCTCCACTGAAACGGAGTCCGGGCGGGATCTCGTGAGTACTTGAGGTACGTTTCAGGAGTTCCCCAGTTGCACGCCAGTATGTCCACGTTGTCTTCCCAGCTGGTATAGCCATCCTTCATGCTGATCTCCTCTCCCTGGTAGGTGACTGCGATTCCTGGCAGCATCATGTCCAAAGACAGGAGACCGTATACCATCGACTCGTGGAGGCGCGATGGCATCCTGTTGTGATTGTGGTTGAACTGAAAGTTTTCCGATATTACTCTTGATAAAATTCAAAAGCATTCAACGAAATATGTAATATCGTCCCCAAACTTTCAAAGACATTTTATAGTTATAGTATATTTAGGAATATTTTTCGACATGACTTAAAGGTACGGAACGTTTAAATCGTGTCTATCAATTTATGTATTCAAATATTTACGTTGTCTCGGTTACAACAAGAAGCTAATGAATTTATACATGACTTACCACCCAGTTTGCAACTGCCCCGTAGGGCATGTAAGTCGGCCATCTCAGTATAACGTAAGCAAAATCTCGCGCTTGCGTTTGTTATAAAGTTGAAGGGGAAGTGGGACCCCTTCCGCCCCCGACCGTTGCCGTAGTACAGCTTTGTCATGGAGATGTTAGCGTATCCTTCAGAAAATAGGACCCTGAGATCAACAAAACCTTAAGTTTATTTGAAGGACTGTCTTAATCTTGACTAATGGATTTCTTCTCAATGTATAACTTGTGATTTTTTTTTAAATTTAATAAATAAGTAAAGTTAAATTTTAGTCTATAGATAAAATATAATTTTCTGTCATCAGTGTGGAGTACGCATATTTATTAGTACGTAAAATAAAAAGGTAATCAATTATACACGAGTGAATATAAACTGGGTAGCACCTGCGTTATTTGTAACGCTATTAATCTCCGTACGTTTAAATTAGGGATGACAAGGTTCCTTCATTTAGACAATCTTCATTACAACTGGCGCGTCATAAAAACGAATTTGTGGATATTTACTGCAGCAAATGTTTTGCTAAATAGTGGCGTCAAACGAATGGTATATTTTTTACCACGCTGCGTTGAACTATACAGGGTCTGGATTACAAGTCTTCTTTGCAGATCCTTATTTTTACGTTATAAAGAATTTTTTTTCTCAGAACAAGAAAATTTGCATTTCAAAAAGTCCTTTCAATTTCAGAAGTCCTTGGTGTGCAGTAAAATTACATTTCCAATCTGGTAGTCATTAAAGAGATAGACATCGCTGAGGGGTTTGTCGGGGAATCTCCCCTCGTGATCAAGGGATCTGCCTGCACCATGTACGGTAATGCGTCCAGCCTGTAACCATTGACGCCCTTATCTAACCAGAATCTTATATTTTTTATGAACTCTTTCTTCACGGCCGGATGTCTCACGGGGTGCCACTGCCAGGCTGATCCTCCGAATACACTTAACTGTGAAACATTTTACTTTTACGAGAACTGTAATTCATTTAACAACATCAAAAACATTCACAAAACAACCAAATTCATTTATGTTAACATTTAAATGTTAAAAAAATATTAGACGCAAAACTAAGTTTTTCTGGTAAATATTTTATTAATGTAGAGTAAAAAAATGAAAATATACAATAAATGTAGTGCTCTTAGAGAGCTGATATGTAGCAAAGGAAATCCTGCATTGCAGCTGAAATGGGCCAGCACGACTGGAGATGTATTCGCACGTTACCACCTCGGATGCCGAGTGTGGGTGCCGGTGGCCGAGATCTGCATAGCCTCCAAGTGGATGTTTACGAGGGTCGGTAGGAATTGGAATTAAAACGCTCTGAGTCCTCGCCTTATGCTTCAAAAGTATCCTTTAATTTATGGATCTTACCCAATTAGTTGGTGGCATTATATATCTGCTATTTTTTGGATATGGATAACCATCAGCTCATACGAAGTAATCCTCAAAACCAGGTTTCCTTTCCGAAGAGTCTTTAAAGTACTGAGAATGTATACTAGCGTGATTGGGCACAAGGTCGAGGAGTACCTTGACACCTGCGAGTTAGCAAAATGAAATTATAACCTAACTACTTCAAAAATCCCGATTGCATATATACTTATCATAAAAGAAAGTCCCAAAAAAGCTGTCTGTATGTGATCGATTTTCTCAAAATTTACTGGACATTTTCATGTGGATTTCATCAATAGAGAGAGAGAGCGATTCCCGAGGAAGATATTGGTGAAAAACTGGGACTAGCCCTTTTTATGTTAAGAAGAAAATCCAGACAAACAGAGTGTCGCTCGCTTTATGTAGACAGGCTATTTTTTCTTTCCAATATGTGAGACATCCACAAACTCTACGCACATTGCACGAAATATGGCAAAAATTCATTGATTTACAAAAATATAACAATTATACATTTCCATTTTGGGCCATATACATATTTATATGACATGTTACAATGACAAAAAATTCAATTTATGACAGGATAACGTCTGTCGGGACAGCTACTAGTCAATAATTTCTACAGCTAAGTAAGGGTTTACTTTGATACTTATTTGGTTTACATTTACACATACACATTTGGTTACATTATTGAAGTTCTCATAATAATAAAAAATATTTTAGAAAATGTTATAAACCTTATGTTCACCACAAATAATATAGAATTCTAAAATTTGTGGGTAGACGTGAAAAATTCTTTTAGAATTTTTCAAATCGGTCCTATAGTTTCGAAGCCTATGCAGTGCAAGTCACCCTACAAACAATCAAATGTTTCCTCTCCATATTGTTAGAATAGAAAGGCATTTACCCAGTCGATGCGCTTTGTCCAGTCACTGTTCAAAGTCCAGCATAGTGAAGATCATGGTAGTCACTGATGTAGCCGAAGTCCACCACAGGTGTCCTGAAGATCGGCGACAGCCAGGTGGCCTGTACTCCCCCGTCCACAAAGTGCTCCATCTCTTCCCTTACACCTGAAAACGGTGTTAAAAGTTTTCTATTAATAAATTTACAGTGGGAAAATAAAACTGTCTACCAGTCCTACTTTTACCTTTTTTTTGTTGACGCGGAGAAACGCATTTACGCACGTTCGTGGCCCTGGGTACCCCACCCAGTGGCGTGTGGGGCTCGTGGCGCATTATAGTGCCGAATACCCACAAAAACCACCGCCTTTTTGACAACTGACAGTAACATTGCCACACGAATCTGTGCGGCAATGTTACTGTCAGTTGGCTGTGTTTATGGCTTTGAAGTAGCGAGTGATTTTTTTTTATAGTATAGGGGCAAAATGAGCAACCGGAGCCATTTGACAATGCCCATAGACAACCGCACGTTTGCAATTCGTTACCCTCGCTTCCTCTGAAGGAGGACACTCCTTACCTCCTCCCCTCCAAGGTACCACCGGCTAATCACAAACCGCGACAGCATAGCTGCCCACTCTACGGAAGTATCGTTTGTGCGGGAGCTTCCCCAAACGCCGGCTCTGCCGGCTCAATTTAGCTTAAGCTTAAGCCATTAACATTACATTCACCTCTCAAATCTCCAATACCATCTCTGTCGCTGTTCAAGGACACCAGTCCAGCGTCCTCAGCTTGGTCGTTTCGGGTGGTGGGGACACGCATGTCGCTGACGGTGTCGCGGTCGTTGGCGGAGTCGGCGGTGGTAGTAGTGGTGGTGTACTCGTGTGTGGCAGTGCCGAGTGCTGTTTGTTCAACACCGTCCATGTTATACCGCCTGTAATATGTTCGCTTTTCTATCTGAATATAGATGTTCGTGTTTGTGTGTAAATAGTAAACGAAAATAGAAGATTTTTGTCAAGTGAATAAGACTAACAAACGAGACTTTCAGAAAAAGATTACACATACTCACGCCTGTTAGTGTGAGCGACGGGTATCACATCGTGTAATATCTCACATCCTCGCGGTGTATATGTAACTTACATGAAACGTATAAGTTAATGCTGTAGGGCCACTTTTCGTTTGCCCAATACGGATTGGCGAACTTTATGGAACGAACCAAGTGTCCTTCTTTTCAAATAGTACATATATCCGGCGGCGTGAACATCCGCACAATCACTATGCCGATGCGTTGTCCTCCTTTCCTCTTCCCTTCGTATAGGCCACCGGCTACTCGCACCGAAATGCGACACCGAAGATGTTGTGCCAGTGCAAATCGGCTGCAATGCTGTTTGGCACTACCGCTTAGC